>OY856186.1:213620951-213665816 GCA_963693315.1 Diogma glabrata
AAATGTTATCTCAGAAGGGTTGGAATGTTTCAAGTTTTTCTTTGGATACCAAGGTCCGTTCTCATATATCTGGTATGTCACGGATGATACTATAAATACTGGTGAATGCGAATGTTGTACTTTCAACATTTTACCAGGATTATTAAGAATGAAGAAGATGAATCATTCATCTGAGGTACCATTGACACCTGGTGATTTGCCATTTATTAGTTTTTTATTTTGGCTTGCATTTGTTTTAGTGTGAGGTAAAGAACAAAAATTATTCACTTGACGGAGCAACTGCTCGAATAGAATAGAATTCATTAATCTTATTTAGTAGATCTTGAACTGGCATCACATCTTAGATAGAAGCCTTTTGTTACATTCAGACCATTTGCAAATCACTTTTTCGAATTTCCATTAGACGCATGGTAGTTGATGTTTTCGATACAGTTCGCGTTTGTTCTTTCCCAGTATCTTTGTTGATGCTTACCTGACGCATAGATATTCAATTTAGGAGCTTCTCGTGTACCTTTTTAACCAATTTTCTCGTAGTTTCCGTAAACGCTTTGGCGGCAATAATCGTCAAACAATTCGTTGAAAGCATTGGGTGGTCGTTCTTCGATTGTTTTTTGTGCTGTGGATATAATGGTTGATTGAAGGAGTTGCCTCTATTTCTCAGATATGCTATTGTACGTACAATATCACATCTGAGCTATGCTACGCCATTCTCTGCCTAGGTGTGTGTCACTATTTCCTGATATCTATACTACGCTTCCGGATTTCTTAATGCATAGATATTTCAACACACAGATTCTTGCCTTGTCCATTGCATGTATATGAATATGACAACTTGTACTTGTAATTAAAGATGGCAAGCATATAATCAATATTAGCAGCTGTATAATCGAACGCCACTTTCAGTTACTTATGTAGGGTTTCTCCTAGAGATCATGACGTGATCAATTTGATTTTCTGTTCTTCACTCATATTTTATTCTCGTGTTGCTTTGTGTATTCTCTTGGGAGTGAATATAGTGCTAGATAAAACTAAATTATACATCATATCTAGCTCAGCTGCGCGAAAGCCGCTATTGTTACTTGTAAAATGTCATAAAGAGAAACATGCCTGCAATGACACATTATTCATGACAACACCACCTAGAGACATAAGGACTGCAAAATGCTTCCTACAATATGTTAAAAACAATCAAGTTATCGGTAACATCGACGAGCCTACGTATAAGACGGGCTTAAAAAATATACATACCAGGGCTGTTGAAGGCACAATAAGTAACTACGCCCCGAATCGAGTTCTAAATAGCAAGTCACCACACATCGCTGCCGAAGAGGTAAAACTGCCACGCAGCACCAGAACCATCCTAGCGCAGTTAAGGTCCGGTTGGTCACGCATCTTAAATAACTACATGAGTAGAATTGACCAGGAAATTGTTGAAAAGTATCCCGCATGTATGGGCACGCCACAAGATGCTAACCACCTTTTCCATTGTCCAGAGAAATTAACCGACGAAGGAATATCTGTGGTACAGCCCAAGGGCAGTAGCGGAATTCCTGAATTTGGACTTGGAGGCGGAAGAATAGCAACACATATCTTCGCTACAACAACAACAACTGGTAAAATTAAAGCTGTTGGGCCCGTTTTAATATCTGGAGTTCTACTAATTTAATCATTAAAGTCACCTACCACAATTTTTATAGCATGCTGTTGCGTGCTGTTATTGCTGGCTTTTTGGCGGAGTTTAAAACGATGCTTTAGCCTATATCACTCATTTACTACGCTTTTTCAGTGCGAGTAACTTAAAAAATATAACATTCCCAAATACAGGATTAAAAATAAATAATATCATTCTTACTCCTAATGTGAAATAAATATTTTCTTTCAAATACTCACATATTTAATTTTTGCTTCAAATTTGATGCTTTCCTTCGTAAAAAATGAATTTTTCTAAATATTTTGTCCAATTATGCAGGTATTGTACTAATATTCTTAGTAAATACTAACACTTAGGTCTAATACATAGTCCTAATACTTGATACTAATACTTTGTACTAATAATAAGAAATAATACTAATAATAAGAACTAATTTCTTTTTTCTGTATATGGAATGAAATAAAATAAAAATATGATCGACTCCAAAGGAGCGATATAACAAAAATAAAAATTTCGCTCTTAAAGCCGATCGTATGAACGCGAATAGAAGATATATCTTCGGATATAACGTCTTTTGTATTGTATGAATCACGATAGAACAAAAAATGTATCCAAGGATTTTGTTCTATTCTTTGTTTTATTCTCTGTTTTTCTTGTATAAAAGATCGGATAAAACAATTTGTTTTTTTTTCTTGACATGCGCATAGCAGGATCATTTTGTTTTGAATTTGGGATTACTTTTGAATTTAAATTTGTGCGTTTCGCTCTTGATATAAGTTAATAGTAAAATAAATAATATTTTTAATATATTTGGTTTTTATTACTATTCGACCGTTTTTATTATAATTATTGTAATTTTAATACGGCGTTGCGGTTTAAATTATATGTTTCCAAATTGGTTTATTTAAAAATCTTTTAGTTTTTTATAATTTTATTCCTTACGTTTCGGTATGTATTACACCATTATCAAAAGTTACATATAGTTTAAAAATTTATAAAACACTAAACTATTTCATACATATTGTAATTATTTTTTGTGGAGCTTAGGTTCAATTTAACTATTATTTCCATTTAACAATTATGTTATTTTTTAAAAACCAAACAATTATTTAATTAAAATATTTAACACCTAACACCTAAATTCATAAAAAACAGCACATCATCATTAACGTTGCTCGACATTAATAAATCTATATAAAGAAATATTTTAATTAAATAATTGTTTAGTTTTTAAAAAATAACATAATTGTTAAATGGAAATAATAGTTAAATTGAACCTAAGATCCACAAAAAATAATTACTATATGTATGAAATAGTTTAGTGTTTTATAAATTTTTAAATTATAACCTTTGATAATGGTGTAATACATACCGAAACGTAAGGAAGAAAAATATGGAGGGGCTGAAATCGCACAGCTCTGAGAAATCAAGACTTCGGTCTCGGTTAAGGATTTTGATATAGTTTTCGGCAAAAAACTTTTATGAGGACATGGTTTTTAGTATTGGGCAGCGATGTATATCAAGCATAACTCTTTGTTAAAGTACAAGTATTTTTTTATCTCTGTTTAGAAATTAATTACAAAACTAACACGAAACATCAATACGTTGCCGGAAAATTATAACAGATCATAAATTAACATAATTTAAGGCGTGTTTTATTTGCCAAATTACACTAACAATTACATCCAATTCCAAAATATCAAAACTCACAAATTGTTGGTTTTGAAAATCTGGAATAGCAGTTTAGTTCGCGTGTTCATCACCAAATGCGCACCGTTGCAATTTTTTACATCTATAGGTTGTCAGTATTTGAAATTTTGTTTATATTTTTTCTAATTCGGCATTTGTGATTTGACATTTGTTGATTGTTTTGATGCTAATAAATATGCAAGTCCATTGAGAAATCTCATAGATCAGGATTTTGACATTTACATTTGATTTGTTGACATTTACAATTTATATTTTCTGTACAAATTCTACCAACCTCTAGAAAACAATATGTGTACAGATCCAATTCTTTGGTTCGTTTTATTTGAAATCTGTTTTTGACAGTTCAATACGAATTCCGGTTGGGCAAATAAAACGCAGCTTTAGTAAAAAGATGTTACAATCAGCAAACTACTCAAAAACAACCTCTTCATCTAGCGTTTCGAGAAAATATTACAAAATCACAAATTCATATTTCTTTCAAAATTCCAAAAAAATTGTAAAAATTAAATAAAATCAAACTTTTTTCAAAACTCCAAAAATATTCCAAAAATTAGAATAAAATCAAATATTTAAACTTTTTCTGAATTCCAATCATATTCCAAAAATCCTTAAAAATTCAAACTTTTCCAAAATTCTAAAAATATTGCAAAAATCATTACAAAATCAATAATTGAAACTTTTTTCAAAATTCAAAAAATTATAATAAAATCAAAAATGGAAACTTTTTTCAAAATTCTTAAAATATTCCAAAAATTCTTACAAAATCAAAAATTAAAACTTTTTCCAAAATTCCAAAATATATTGCAAAAATTATTACAAAATCAAAAATACAAACTTTTTTCAAAATTCCAAAAATATTTCAAAAACTATAACAAATTCAAAAATTTCCATGTCCAATTTCATTTTCAATTACATTTACGTCATAAAAACAGCTACATTTTTTTCCCAAAGAATTGGCTAAAAAACTATATGAATAATTTTTTGACACACTTGACATTATTTTTTTGACAAACTTATAATGCCATAATTCTCTAAAAT
Source organism: Diogma glabrata (assembly GCA_963693315.1). NCBI lineage: Eukaryota > Metazoa > Arthropoda > Insecta > Diptera > Cylindrotomidae > Diogma > Diogma glabrata. The sequence continues at coordinate 213,625,351 of OY856186.1, forward strand.
AATAATAATAAAATTTCATGTCATACAAATTATTAATTTTATTTTTTTCCAAAAAATTGGGTAAAAAGTAAATAAAAATCTTTCTTTTGACACACTTGACAACATTTTTTTGACAAACTTATAATGCCATAATTCTCAAAAATAATAATAAAATCTCATTTCAAACAAATTATTAATTTTATTTTTTTCCAAAAATTTGGGTAAAAAACTAAATAAAAATCTTTCTTTTGACACACTTGACAACATTTTTTTGGTAAACTGATAATGCCATAATTCTCAATAATAATAATAAACCGAAGTAATTTCATTTCAAACAAATAATTAATTTTATTTTTTTCCAAAAAATTGGGTAAAAAAATAAATAAAAATCTTTCTTGACACACTTGACAACATTTTTTTGACAAACTTATGATGCCGCAATTCTCAATAATAAAAATAAAATTTCATATCAAACAAATAATTCATTTTATTTTTTACCAAAAAATTGGGTAAAAAAAGAAATAAAAATCTTTCTTTTGACACACTTGACAACATTTTTTTGACAAAATTATAATGCAATAATCTAGATTTTGGTCTCACATTCCAATCCCGGTCATTAAGATTTCTCCAAATTCAACGTTCCTACTCGTAATCACTTAAAATGAACGGTTTTTAAGCAAAAAATATGCAAATTTCCTTGTTTTGACACACTTGACGATTTTTTTGACACGTTTCCGGTACAGTTATCGAACACATCGTCCTTTCGGCTCTTCCCATTGAGTGAACCTATTTTTAGAAAAAAAAAAAAAAGTAATTATAAAAAACTAAAAGATTTTTAAATAAACCAATTTGAAAACATATAATTTAGACCGCAACGCCGTATTAAAATTACAATAATGTTTTTAATATAATTTTAATATACATAACATAATTAATTTAAATTCTCAAATAATTTTTTTTAATTTATACTTAAATTTATTTAATAGAAAAGTAAAAGAAAAAAATCTTATATGTGTTATTATGGTTTTCCATATTATTCACTGTTTGTGTGCTTTTGTCACTTTTGAATTAAAATGTAATATTTAAAAATATACTTTTTACTGTTTATTTTTAAATTTATTTATAATAATAAAACTTCCTTATAATAACAATTTAATTTTTATTTTTTTATTTTAAAGAATATCGATTTCGACTTACGTCATCCTCAGTTCTTAAATTATTATTCTCGAAAATCAAATTGTTACTATAAGGAAGTTTTATTATTATAAATAAATTTAAAAATAAACAGTAAAAAGTATATTTTTAAATATTACATTTTAATAAAAAAATCTTGCCGCTTATAAAAATACTGCTATAAAAATGCAATAAAACAAAACTACAAAAAATTCTATCCGTGTTCATATTCAACGACGAAAAATAAAATTTTCGGATGAAGATATAACTTTATTCTCGGATTTTTTTCTATCCATCGTTGTTCATACAACCGGCCCTTAGTGTAAGAACGATATTAAAAATTTACTTCGGTCTGAAAGACCTAAGTATTACATTCATGAGCTCAAAGTGAAATTCTTACCCCCACTTTTTTTGGCATTTCTCGACGTTTTAGGACCTACTGATTCTAAAATAGCAAAAAAATGTCTGTCTGTCTGTCGGCCGGCCGTCACAACCGACGAAATCTAGAAAACCGCTGGACGGATTTCAAAAATTTTTTTTCTAAAAATAGATTTACTCAATGGGAAGAGCCGAAAGGACGATGTGTTCGATAACTGTTCCGGAAGGGTGTCAAAAAAATCGTCAAGTGTGTCAAAACAAGGAAATTTGCATATTTTGCTTAAAAAACTTTCATTTTAAGTGATTACGAGTAGGAACATTAAATTTGGAGAAATCTTGATGGTCGGGATTGGTATGTGAGACCAAAATCTAGATTATTGCATTATAATTTTGTCAAAAAAATGTTGTCAAGTGTGTCAGAAGAAAGATTTTTGTTTATTTTTTACCCAATTTTTTAGAAAAAAATAAAATTAATAATTTGTATGACATGAAAATATATTATTATTATAGAGAATTATGGCATTATAAGTTTGTCAAAAAAATAATGTCAAGTGTGTCAAAAAATAATTTCATTAATTTTTTTAGCCAATTTTTTTGGAAAAAAATGTAGCTGTTTGTATGACGTAAATGTAATTGAAAATGAAATTGGACATGGAAATTTTTGAATTTGTTATAGTTTTTGAAATATTTTTGGAATTTTGAAAAAAAGTTTGTATTTTTGATTGTGTAATAATTTTTGCAATATTTTTTGAATTCTGGTAAAAGTTTTAATTTTTGATTTTGTAAGAATTTTTAGAATATTTTTAGAATTTTGAAAAAAGTTTGATTTTATTATAATTTTTACAATATTTTTTGAATTTTGAAAGAAATATGAATTTGTGATGTATTATTTTCTCGAATTACTAAATTGAAGGTTTTTGAATAGTTTGCTGAAAATGTAAATGAAAATGAAATTGGACATGGACATTTTTGAATTTGTCATAGTTTTTGAAATATTTTTGGAATTTTGAAAAAGTTTCAATTTTTGATTTTGTAAGAATTTTTGGAATATTTTTACAATGTTGAAAAATTTTTAATTTTGGATTTTGTTATAATATTTATGATTTTGGAAAAAGTTTCAGTTATTGATATTGTTATAATTTTTGTAATATTTTTAGAGTTTTGGAAAAAGTTTGAATTTTTAAGAATTTTTGGAATATTATTAGAATTTAGAAAAAGTTTAAATATTTGATTTTATTCCAATTTTTGGAATATTTTTAGAATTTTGAAAGAAGTTCCAATTTTTGAATTTTTAAGAATTTTTGGAATATTATTAGAATTTAGAAAAAGTTTAAATTTTTGATTTTATTCTAATTTTTGGAATATTTTTAGAAATTTGAAAAAAAAATAGAATTTTTGAATTTTATATACATATTTTTAGAATTTTGAAAAAAGTTTCAATTTCTGATTTTGTTAGAATTTTTGGAATATTTTTCGAATTTTAAAAAATTTTAAATTTTTGATTTTATTATAATTTTTATAATTTTGGAAAAAGTTACAATTTTTGATTTTGTTATAATTTTTGCAATATTTTTGAATTTTTGAAAAAAGTTTTAATCTGTGATTTTGTAATAATTTTTGAAATATTTTTATGATTTTGTTTGTAAAAAGTTTGAATTTTTTATTTTACAATATTTTTGGAATTTTGAAAGAAATATGAAATTGTGATTTTGAAATATTTTTCCGAAACGCTAAATTGCGAGGTTTTTGAGTAGTTTGCTGGTTGTATAATCTTTTCACTTATTTATGTTAATGTTATGTTATGTTAATGTTATGTTATGTTAATGTTAATGTTATAATTTTCCAACAACGTATTGATGTTTCGTGTTAGTTTTGTAATACATATCTAAACAGAGATAAAAAATACATGTACTTTAACAAAAAGTTATGTTTGATATACATCGCTGCCCAATACTAAAAACTATGTCCTCATAAAAGTTTTTGGCCGAAAACTATATCAAAATCCTTAACCCAGACCGAAGTCTTGATATCTCAGAGCTTGAGATTTCAGCCCCTCCATATTTTATCTTTTGAATATTTTTTTAAGTAGTCGAATGACCGCTCGAAAAAAATAAAATTATTTATTAACTTTGTTTTTTGTAAGTTCTTGTATGAACAGCTTCTTAATATTATATGCATTATCTGCAGTAAATTCATGGCCATTAACGATTGTTACATGAAATGCTTTTGTAGGTCTACCTGCATGCCAAGACTTAGTATGTTCCATGTTACCATTTTTAAATCGTAGTCCGGGTGAAATTTTCGATGTCACACTGTTGTGATGATTCTGAGATAATTCGAGTGTACATGTTTTCAACTAATTTTCTTTACGAAAATGGAGGTTGCCTTTCACACAACATACATTTTGATGAATGAGTCAAGCTTTTAAGTGATATTAATATTCCTGGAGCATGAAGGTTTAATTAAAAGTCAAACATTGCGAGCGTGTAAATTCGTACAAGCTAATTATTTTGTGCAAGTTTTATGGTATCCCTTTTCCACGCTCAAATTATAAAAAAATAAACTACAAATGACCGTATTGAAATATTTCTGTTGAACCATAGTGGGCTAGACTATTTGAAGTTAGTCAATGAATTTGTTATGATTTTTATTGTTTACGTCAATTGTTATAAACGGTTACCATGGAATTATTTTTAGTTGTTATATGTTATTTCATAATCATGGTAATAAAAATTATTTGAAATATTTTAAAACGTTGTATGCAAATTATGCTTTATCAATTTTCAATTGAAAAATGTATATTTGTTATGCACATGTTTTGTATTTTTTGAGTTTTTTATTAAAATATTGAATTGCTTATTTTTTCATTACGCACTAGTGCGTAATAATTAAATTTCGTTTCTGCCACCTATAGGTTTTTATCTATCTTTATCGTTCTATCTTTTACCTCGCTTTATTATAATAAATAAACAATAAATAAATGTCATACATTAAAGTACTATAAAATATCATAATTGACAATTTCTAGATTGGTCGTATAAAAAAGTATAGCATTACTTCAAGTGTACAATCTGTTAAAATTTTCATAGATCATTATTCGAATTAAACAATTTTATTATTTTTAAAACAATTTGCTGAAACAGAAGTAAGATGTTATTTCTCAATATGCAATTTTAAGATTTCTTAAGTCAAAAAAACATTATATCACAAAATAATATATCTTATATAAAAGCAACAGAAAAAATTTCATTTGTGCTTATTTCAAGTTAATTAAGATAATAAATATTTTTTTGAAATTTTGTTGCACTTATTTTGGGTTTACAAATTTAAATTTTTCAAACAATGTATGATCGCGTAACAATAATTATTGGGTCTTTATAAAGTTTAACGAACATTAATTTTATGTAGAAAAGTGCTTTTTTCCTAGCAATGAGTTAGGTGTAGATTTTATAACTATATAATTGGTAATTTTTAAGTTTTAACAGTTATTGTTGAATAATATACCAAATTTTAATTGATGTTAAATATTAAAATGAGGTCAGCGAAATGATTTATGATCATAAGATTGCAGATTTGTCCAACAATTTGGTAGATTTGGAATCAAAAGTTGGATACAAATAATTGTTGTCTGGTGAAACCGAAAGTTGTTTATTGATAACGAAATTTACGAAAGTGAAATGATATAAATTTCAAAATACAATACAACAGAGAAATATAAAATTTTAACGGCTACGTCTTATATTATTTATTATAATATAATTTTTAGTTAAGATTTTGGTAAAAGTAATATCAAAATTAAACTTTCGTTTTCGTGTTTCGTACTTTTAAAAGTAAAGCAAAACGTCAAAATTTTTAAAAACAAACTACGAACATCGCGTTTTCTAAAAAGATTGTGAATTGTGATAACTATTCAATTTTCTTTAATTTTTCAGTATATCTTTTTATATTAAAACAACTCTACTTTTTTTTATTTTTTTTTATATCTGGGGTCCAATTAGTATTAGGCGACTACATGAAAAACTCATATTTTTGACAATATGTATTTTTAAATCTTTGCCAAAACAAAATTAAGTAAAAAAATGTTACTGAAATAAAATGCTCTTTCAAATGACACGCAACTAGGTTGTCTTTGTCATCCATCTCGATTGTCAACTGTCTCACTCCTAGACCCGCAAAAGGAAAAGAAACATGCGGAAAGAGCACAATTTTTCAAATAATAAGGGAATCTATAAAGCTATCGATAAATCCGGATTCATTTGTTTTTTGCCTCTTATATTTGTATAAAGAAGCTAGTTTTACACTCATCTCAAATTTCAGGTCGATATAGGATTTAATATGTTGGTTCTTCTGAAATTAGACTTTTTCCAATTCAGATCATGTTCCACATCTAAAGAAAATCACAAGATTTAATCTAGGCAATTCCAGATCAATTTTAAAATAATTTTGTCAACATCCCGAGAAGAAATTTGTTAAGGCTCAAATAGAGCCCTGATCAGGTTTCCCCTAGAATCTAGATCAAGTAGGCCATGATCATGAGTGTGATGCTTTTGCCCTATCATTCCCTGACGGATAGTCGGATCAGGTCCTGATGAAGTTCACCATATAAAATTAAATAGGGCAAATCCTAGTAAGGTATTTTTTATCAGACCCTGATCAGATTGCCCAACAGTTGCCCAATACGGTTAAATCTAAACTGTATTGTAATTAAGACTCGGAACAGATTGCCCAGATAGGGCTTGTGCTTTCTGGCCCTGATCACGGCCTGGCTATATTCAGACTTTCTCTAGCTAACTTCTGCTCGGGATATTTGATAACATTATGGAAATTTTAATTATTCGGGATTTGTGCGCAATTAAACTCAAGTAACTTCGTGAGTCCTTTGAATTTTTTCAATTACATAGGATGAGTAATATCTATTTCAACCGAAACACGTATAAAGCGAAAATATAGTTTTAATATAATAATTTGTAAGGTTTATTCAGAAAAACCCTAAACGATTTAAAGGATTTAAAGGATTCGAAGTTACTTGAGTTTAATTGCAATTGTTGTAAGGGTTGTTTAATTGTTGTACAAATCGAAAAATTAAAAATTCTCATAATGTTGTCTAATATGCATGCATATATGACAATAGTTGACCAAGTGTCGATCATTGGTTGATGGGAAACAATCAATAATGTAAATGACTATAAACTCGTGACTATTCGTGATGTTACCTATAATAGTAATATTACCTATCCTATAAATTCACAAAATAGCACTGTCTAAAATTTAAATGTGAAAAAATCCTCGTTTACACTATTGTTCATTTAACACAATATATAAGCTTCTGTAAATTCATATTTCTTTATCCACAACGAATAGCGAACATATCAAATTACTATACATATTTGTTTTTATGGTGCCAGGTGCGGCGCATTCTATTTGACTGAAACAATTGAATTTACTGAAAGAACAATAACAATTGCATACAGTTTTTCAGTTAATTCATTCAAATCCAAGGCGGTTTCGGTTAAACGGATACGGAGGTGAGCGAACTATACTCGCACTGGATTGACTTTGTTTTTATTTATTTTACTTAATAAAGATGCCAATTGCTGATAGTTAATTATAATCTTTTTAATTCGTTATCAAATCTAGATCGTCAACATCCTGCAGAAAACAATTTTGATTTTGAAAAAAAAATTAAATTATTTAATTATAAAACGTGTATTTCATATATCATATATCGTTTTGTCGTGATAGTTTATTTTCTTAACTTAAATTTCTCTAAAAATTTTCTCCATATTTTTTCTGTTTACAAATAAGCGAATCAAAATTCACAACTTTTCCATTTTCTATCTTCGATTTTTAAACGAAAAAAAACATGGTTTTAATAAATAATTTGTTGATGATAAAAGGAAAGAAAATTTACATGTTGATAAGGAAAACTACTTTCTCCGAAACAACAGAATCATTGTTTTTGTTTTTATTTATTCACTCATAATTAGAAAGATGACGATGATTATCATTAATTGTTAAATAATTACATAGAATGATAGAAATGGATGATTACGTTAACAACATTAAAGACATGCTTATAACATGAAAAAATATAATTTTTCTAAGCATACATTAAATTATTTTAAAGGCCAAAAAGTATGTCAGCAAAGCTTGTATTCCACTTTTGCATCTTAATTATTTGATAATACAAATTTATTGATCGCAACTTATTTAATATTTTTTTACTTTACTTACTTCTTGTTTCTCTTAATTCTTATCATTAAAATAGATGCATAATTATTTTAATGTTAAGTTAACATTTGATTTTTATTTAATTAAAATTATGTTTTCTCTCTTTCATAATTTTTATGGATCAAATAGCATTATTATTTCTAAACTAATTCATGTACATATGTATAATGTTTTAATGTTTTTAAGATTTAAGTTATTCGTTGAAATTGATACAGTTGAACGTGCGTCGTTACAATTGTAATGCTTTTCAAAAACTGTATAGCTAATTTTCTTTAGTAATAATAACAGTCATACAAACAATATGAAAAAATCATGCGATCATGAAAATGTTGTCTCTGTTTTACTCTTATTATTTAGGGATATTTGAAAAAAATTGTGACAGAAGTGCGTTATGAATATACAAAGAGAAGCATAGCGTTTTCCAAACCTGACCTAGCAATCTTAACAATTCACTTATGAGATCAAACTCATTTGGCCCAAGTCATTCATTATAATTAACAGAAGACGTATTTTATGGTGAGTGGGCCATGTAGCGAAGTTTCACCGTTCTTTGATATTGTTCGTGATTCCGGTTCTTGTTAGTGTTTCACTTGGACCAAATCATTTATTACATTACCAAATCATCTATTGCATCATTTAATCATTTACTGACAAGTATTTTATGAGGGGTGTCATGTAGCGAATTTTTACCAAAAGATGCATTGACGTTGTTCGTTATTCTGGTTTTCGTTTCGGTTTTATTAATTGGTCTATAAACTAAAATAAGTTTAACCATTTGTTGGTTCGTTGAATATGGATTTTTTTCGTTTCTGACATATTAAAAAATCGTCCTTGGTTAAATTATTTCCAAATCGCATTGTATCTACAAAAAATCAAATTGTAAAATAACCAATCAATTCTAATTCAATTATTTCTACACAATCTTCACCTTGAATAAGTTTTAACTGTAATATTATAATAATAACAATATCCAGTATTAATTTTATGTTTTTTCTTTTAAAAGTTTCTTTAGTTTTATGTTTTGTTGTGTTTACTATTTTCTTTTCTTTTGCAACTTTTCTTTTCTTCTTCACAAAACTATGCTAGTTGTTTGTTTGAAATAACGAAAAAAAAAAACAATCCAACTTTCAATCAGTATCCAATATTCAGTGATGTTAAAACCTCTCTCATTGTAGCAAGTGTTAATGAATAGTTTTAGAATTTTATTCCGTTATTTTATGTAAAAAAAAAAGAGAATTTAATTACACAAAGAATTTTAAATAAAAAAATATATATTTTTGTGAATACATTTAATTTTTAAAGTGAAAATAAATCAAAAATAATTAGTTTGATTAATACAGTTATAATTATATTTTTTGATGGAATCAATTTTTAAGATTTGGTTTTTTAAATTATTGTGATTTAAATGAATGTCTGTTAAAAAATAAGAATCTGTTAACCGTTTGTTAACAAGGTTTGTTAACCGTTTGTTTTTAAGTTTGCTAGGTATTTTTTAAAAGAACTGTAATATCTATCCATCATTCATAAAAAAAACTAAATATTTATAAGAAATGTGAAGAAAAAAAATAATTCTTAAAGAAAAAATAAGGTTTTTAAAAATTTGGTGTTGTTTTGTTTATTTTGGTGAATAAATTAAATTATTAGTTGATTTATTGTAAAAGTATGGTTAGCGAAAAATCGGAGGAATTTTTTTTAAAATCTCCAAAAATGTATGGGAATGGACATACACCAAATAGTTCAACGAAAATAGTTAAAAAATCTGTATGGCCATGGCCACCGGTTTATGCTGGTGATATGTCAATTTCACCGTCATCGAATCGTACGCATTGCAATTTTAATTTTCCACAACGGAATAGCAATACAAGTAATAATGCAAAAAGTACAAAAAAATATAATCAAAATGAATTGTATATAACAAATAGTAACAAAATAAATAATATAAAGGATAAAAATATTGTTTACAAATCGTTACAAAATAATAATAATAATAATGGTAACGATATGAATTATAAGGCTCCATTTCATTTCAATAATAAGCGTGATCGAGATCGTCAGTATACTTCAAGTGCAGTATCACAAAACCAAGTGAAACGAGATAAATATTATATGATGAATAATCGTGATAGTAAAAATGGGAATACTGGAAGTGGTGGTGATAAACATCATTCATCTGCGAATTGTAATGGGGGTAGCCCAAAGTCGAATGGGTGAGAAAAATTTATTTGTTTTATAATTTTTGAATTGTGTTTTGTATTGAAATCCTACATTACTGTCGTAAAGTTAAAGAAATTTTATAGCTATAGGTAACAAAAATTTTTACTTGGGATAAGTTTTCAAATTAGTGAAACAGTTTAAACGACATTTATTCAATTTTGTTTTATTGTAAAGAACGAAAATGTGTTGTTTTGATTGATTAGTGTAATTTTCATCCTGGCATGTGATGATTATCATTTTAGAATTGTGCTACAATATACTATTTCCTCGATTTCAAATTAACAATTAGGATCCATTTATTTATTGTGCAAATACCTTATGTTCCAATTTTTATTAAACTTGATTATTTGTGTTTGACATTACTGAGGTTAACGAAAAAAAACAGCGCTTCGTGGAACCCTTTGTTTAACGATAAAAGGAAGTTAATTACTTATTTCTGGTACAGATCCAGGGAATATATCTATTAGCAACATTTTGTTAAAACCGTTCCGTGAAGCAATATTGTATTAGAGAACAGAGATAGATTTTGTTGTTACATAAAAAAAGGAAAACAAAATTTTTTCCAATGTTACAAACCAGCTTACATCAACCGGCGCGAATGCAGAAAAGCACCCCCATGGGGGTGGGGAGGTGGATTTCGAACTAAAATATTATTGTCAAACAAATTTTAAAATGAAAAATTATCGCTTATAGAACATGCTTTATAGATTTGGTAAACAATTTTATCCACGACTACACTCAAAAAAATAATCATGGTAGATCCGACAAAATTGCAGGTAAATTCGAATAAAATGACATTGTTTTGGCTCCGACGTTTTATTTAGTTAAATCGATTGCATCGCTACTTTTAACACAAATGCACAAAACTTTAACTGTCAAATGATTAAGGTTAATGTTATTTCGACAGTCAATACTGTTGTTATAAACGTCTAGAATATCAAGCATACTATTTTGTAGAATTAACTGCAGTACTTTTGATATGATTATTAAAGTCAACAAAAATGTATTCAATTCAAGTATTTTATATATTGATTTAAAATTCAAAATCAAAAGTAGCTTTCGAATGCAGCATTTTCTTATTTTTGTTAATTTAAGGGCAATTTCTTCAATTTTATATGCAACTTTTTACTTTGTTAAATCGATGTACCTCTGTCGATTTAAAATATTGAATTTTTTTTTGGGTGTACTAAATAATATATGCTTTCCATGCGTATGTCTTCCATTGTAATTGTATTCATTCCACATCTAGTGAATTTAATTAAAATTCTTTAACAACAAATTTGTTTTGTTTTTCGCTATCTTTGATGTATTTATTTCAATATGGCGATACAATTTTTGCATGAAAACTGGAAATTAAAAGAAATATTTTACAGTCGTGGATAAAATAGCATCTTGTATTCGATTAGGATGATGGCCATTCTTCACTCGGATGATTCCCTCCACTCGCTACGCTCGTTTCGGGAAACTTCATCCTCGTGAAGAATTGCCTTCATTCTAAGCTCATACAAGAATCTACTATTATCATTTGAATTATTATTATTATTCCAATTTTGATCTAAGAAGAAATAATTTATTCAAAGTCTAAAATGTAAGTTAGGGGAAGGGGTCGAGGTCCGAAGACTGCTTTCCTTGTGTGCCCGCCGGCACACCTAACACAGTTGATGTGTTAGTTTGACAATTGCTAAATCGTAATTTTGTTTTAAATTTCAAATTTCGAAAAATTATTATCTACAATTTTTTACTATTTTATGGGTAATTTCATGATTCCATCGGCTTAGAACTTCTACGGCTCGGCAAAAAACTTGACCAAGTGATTTTCGGTGACTTTTCTATCGGCATTTTGTTTTCCTTCAAGGTAATTTTGTAGAAACAGGCATAAATAATTGTCTACCATTTTTTAATTTCAGGTTATGGGAAGTTATTGTTTTTGGGTTGATTTTCGAAATTTGTATGGTATCTTAAGCTGTTTAGTTTATTTTTAGCTTGCAATCTGTATGTATGTATATGTGTTTGGGTCTTTCACTGTGTGTGTGTGTGTTTGTGTCAACACTTTCTCAACAACAGTCTCCCTGCTTTGAACGAAAATGGTCACAATCGATAAATCTAGAAGTAACTTAAATGCCAATTCTTTTCTACCGAAATCGGTTCATCTGTTTTTTAGTGGTTTCCTAAAAACTGAAAAAAATCTATTTCAAATATCACGAGAATGAAGTATGCTATCAAGATCATTGACCTACCATTTTGTATGCGATCATGTCAGCTATATTTTTTTTTTTTTTTTTTTAATAAAACGTGTTGTGTAGTAGGAATTACAATATGTGTCACAATAACACATAAAAACCTTTTAAGACCAAGATCCCACCACAACATAAATCTTTCTTTTTTGTTTTTTTATATTTTTTGTTAAAGAATGGATAACTAAACAAAAAATCCTATCACTGACAAAATATGACATAGGCCAATTATTTTTGATAGAATAGAGAAAATAAAAGTAAATTAAAAAGTAAATAGCAAATTGTTACAAAAATTTGCTGAAACAAAACAAAAATGTAGTTGCCAATAATCCAGCCGGTTGCATATTTCTTGATCCTGTGACGCACCGCCTTTCTTAAAGATTAAACCCCACACATAATTATATGAAGGCTCGTTTCTTCAAGGAAGCAATAGCGTCTCATCATCAAGGATTATTTAACAGCTAAGATTGAGGGTGCTACCGTTGACTGAATACAGTTCATCCGCCACCACCCCTAAGATGTCACCTTGGCTAGTGATATCTCACTGCTATTGCCAGTGGTGTGTGATATCTCACGTTAACTCGTATGTCAATAGCAGGGACTGGAATACGCGGGGTTGTCACACCCGTAGATCAAAAATAAAAAAAATTTTCAAAACAATAAAAACTGATCCCTCCATGCGGTTCATGGAAAGAAATTCGTATAAACGATTGCTCTAATTTATATTAACCTCTTCCCTGAAGAAGATATTTAAGAGCGTATTTTGAAAATATATTTGGAAAAAGTCTTAGTGATAAAGACTTAGTTTTCTTAATAACTTCAAAGTAATACAATTTAAAAACACACTTTAACTAGTTCAAAAGTAAAAAATTATAATAAACAATTGCTATCTTATTTTTGGAGTTTTTTAAGAAAATGCGAAAAAACTAGATGTTATTTTTTTGAATATCCAAGATTTGAACTTATTTTCAAAACTTGACAAAGGAAGCAGGGATTAGTGGGTGAATCGTCTGAACAACTGTTTATTTAAAACTTCAATAACACTCAGTCCTGATATTCAATTTTGCTGAAACCTATATTTATATTATTTTATATTTATATTAAAACTGAATAATATTATATTTATATTATTCAGTTTTGCAACTTACGGTTGTTCGCTTCCTGTTAAATAGTTTTTTTTTCACTTTCTAATGATATAACAACAGCAACCTAGAGTTATGAAGTTTTTTTTAATAAATCATTGCTAAAACGCTTCAGTTAACGTAAGAAGGTGCTCAACTTCATTTAACATGAGATTAACTTTTGAGCTGCCTTGAACAAACTACAAAGTGATCGGTGTCTACCAAACAAATTCTGATTTTTCAACTGACCGAAATGTTAGGTTGTTGTGTTGTGTTTCATATGATTTTTTATATCGACATTTTAATTTTTAATGATATCTTCACGTTTCAAGACCTCCTGAAGCTGTCTAGATAACTTTTTTTAGTTGGTACTCTGTGTGTGTAATCTTATTTAAATGTAAGTTTTTACAATTGATGTTTCGTATAATAAATAAATTTCAACAATTCGTATTTTTGGCTTTAAAAATCCCCATTGAGGTAATATTCATTTTCCGAAGACTTTTTTAAAGTTTTTTTTAAAATTTGTTGTTATTTTTTTATTTTTATGTATGTTCTATAAAACATATTTTTGAACGATACAGTTAAATCATATTGTTTACATACTTTACAGTTTAAATAAAGCACATAAAGTAAGTTTGGTATGTCAGTATACCATATCCAGCAGTTTTGGCAACTAATTAGTTTTTAACTTTACGAGATGTTCTTGGCGTGACCCTACGGTCACATTCCCATCCCACTTGTATCTATATTGATGACTTGTTAGATGCCACCTGTCATCCCATTCACAAAGTCGAGTCTTAGGGATTTCTTAACAAACATGATTCACTTCCTAAAGTCGCTTGAAAACTTTGGAGCAACATTCGGTGTTGCTCTTGATATTTCCAAGGCATTTGACAAAGTTTGGCATAACAACCTTATATGCAAATTGAGATCCTATGGTTTAGACGAGCAGCTTATATCTTGGACACAGAGCTTTATATCTGATCGAAAATTTCGGGTCAATGTTGACGGTGTATCATCGAATACTTTTTCAACTAATGCAGGAGTTCCTCAGGGTTCCGCTTTGTCACCAACTCTTTTTCTTATCTATATTAATGATTTGTTGGACTCAACGGTTCATCCTATACATAGTTTTGCTGATGATAGCACGCTTCATGCGTCTCATGAAGCACCTAAATTATATACACCCTTAGCGCTTAGTGAGTGTAGATCAAAATTGATAGATTCCCTTAACACTGATCTGAAAACAATTATGGATTGGGGTATTGCTAACAGTGTTGAATTCAATACAAGCAAAACACAGGTTTGTCATTTTTCTAGGATAACGACACCCAATCCTTTTCCATTAACGTTTGGCCCCAAAAATCTTTTAGAGAATGAGTCTGTCAGACTTCTAGGAGTTGAGATTGAAAATAATATGAAGTGGAATTCTCATATTTTTAACCTGGCTAAGAATGCTGTTCAAAAGTTAGGATTTTTGGGCGATGTCGTAAGTTTTTCGATAGCGAACAACTTCTTTTAGTTTATAAATCTTTTATACGTCCCTGCATGGAATACTGTTCTCACATATGGGGTGGAGCTTACTTGAGTAGTCTCAACTGCCTTGATTCTGTACAGTTTAGAGCTATTAAACTCATTGGTAACCCAAGTCTTACTAACGGTCTTGATTCCTTGCAGCACAGAAGAAATGTTGCTGATTTGACTATATTTTATAAATATATTATGGATGAACGAGCTTCTGAAGAGATCAAATCGATTTTACCTAAATCAGCAAACCTTTCGCGTCACACCAGAGCAAACGTAGCAGCGCATCCCTTTACAGTTCAAATAATTAGGTGTAGAACTGTAGCCTTCCAACGTGACTTTTTCAACAGAGTCTCTCATCTTTGGAATGCCTTACCTTCCTGGGTTTTCCTTGATGAATTTAATCCTCAAGGCTTTAAAGTTAACGTTCATAAATTTCTTAGAGAATCTTAATTTGCATTCCATTCTTATCCCTAGTTGGCATGGTATCTTCGGATATTCAGAGACGTTAATTTATAATTTATTATAATTAACACTATACATGCCTAACTTTGAATAAAAAAAAAACATATAAGCTTGTCATTTTTCTAAATTATCGATACCTTTTATCCGTTTTTATTAGATCTGAAATTCCTTTCCGGCGTAAGTTTTTCGTTAAAATTTTAATTCTCAAAGGCGTTCATTTAAGGTTTATGTAATAATAATGAGATAAAACAATGTCTTATTCACTTCACTAAATTTTATTTTTAAAACCAAATATTTTTTGTCTCTAAGAGACCTTCTTCATGGGTTAATGTTTTCCCTTAAACTGGAGCAGGATTGTTTATTGTTTATTTCATTCCTTTTAATTTACATGTTGGAGCCAGAGGCTCAGAGTTAAATTATAATATATTTTAATTAAATAATCTAGGACAATTCCTTACAACTATTAGTGAGATAGCAAAAACTGACTGGCTGTGTACTTAATTATAACTTCGAAGAAACTAGTTAATATAGATATTAGAAATAATTACAAGAACGTAAACGTTCATCTAATTGGCAGAGGATGGAAAACAAAAAACGTAAACCATTCCGATTATTGTTTACATCTCGTTTATTAAATTTGATTATTACTCCATATGATAAACTTCCTTATGAACAGTGATTTCGTTTTATTGATTTAATATCAATTGGTAAAGAATTCCAAAGACGGATCCTACTTACAAACATGGATCTGTTTAATGATAGATATCTATTAATTGATGGAATGAGACGCATGGTATCAGAAAAATTTCTGACGAGAGTCAAGATATTGTATAAATATTCAGAAGCTTTAGTGTGAAGCAAATTAGAGAAGAATAAACAAATTCTGATATTAATGTAGGTATTTATACTACATGGTAGGTCGCAGAAGAGAATTTTATCTGCGAACTCAGATATATGATCATGCTTCCGTATAGACAGAAAACAAACAACGGACACAAGCATTAAAACACAATTTCATTTTACTCCCACAGCCCGAGCTCATACCATAAAAAACAACATCAGCGTATAAAAAGGGGTAATATGTATGCCTTAAAGATTCTGGTGCG
Source organism: Diogma glabrata (assembly GCA_963693315.1). Lineage (NCBI taxonomy): Eukaryota > Metazoa > Arthropoda > Insecta > Diptera > Cylindrotomidae > Diogma > Diogma glabrata. The sequence continues at coordinate 213,641,776 of OY856186.1, forward strand.
AAAAGACGAGTTAGCCCATAGAGAAGTCTTCCAGAGAGTACGTACGATGAGAAATATTTTGCTACACATGGATGAAATTTGGTCCTCCCACTAGAATTTTTTGTTAAATGTTAGACCGAGATTTCGTACTGTCTCTGAGTATGGAATCGCAAGACCCTGTAACATAAGATTTGGGAAGGTAGAAGTATCAACTGGAAATTTATATATTGCAATAGTTTCGGTCTTTTTGCAGTTTAAACTCAAGCCATTTGTAGTAGTCCAGTCTGTTATGCGTTTTAGATCTTCATTTATCCTTTTGACACATTCCGCGACAGACTTAGTATTATTATAACAGCAGTCATATATTTGGAGATCATCTGCATACAGATGGTAGAGAGAATTCATTATGCAGTTATTAATGTCAGCAATATAGAGGCAAAATAACAGCGGTCCAAAAACGAACCCCTGAGGAACACCAGAAATGATTCGTCGCTCATCCGAAAGCTCTTCTTCAACTGCAACTCTTTGAGTCCTTTTGGAAAGATAAGAAAACATTAAATTTGCTGCAGACAACGAAAATTTAAACTGCGTGATTAATTTATTGAATAATATTATTGGACTTATGGTATCGAAGGCCTTAGAGAAATCTAGAAGTGTTAACAATGTTATATTTTGTTTGAGTCCACATTACGATTTATGTCGTGAGATATTTTAAGGAGAGCAAAAGATGTACTATGAGAGTTTGGGGTTTTAACTTTAGCAATAGGTATAATTTTTGAGATTTTCCATTGAGATGAGTATTCAGAAGTAGTTAGGATGTGATTAAAAATATGAATCATTGAACCGGAGATGAAGGGAAGTACAGATTTTACAAATTTAAGATCAACTTGATCCAGGCCGGTAGAATTGTATTTTACAGAAGATATCGCATGAATTAGTTCATGAATAGAAATGTTGTTGAAGTAGAAAGAGTTGTTGTTGAAGTAGATTGTAATTAACACAAAACATGCCTTACTGTGATTGAACAAAATAATATCATAAAGCTATTAGATCTCACTAACACATATTCTGACAATGTATCATGGTTTCCTCACAATCATTCCAGCCTTACATACAGTTTGATTTCGAATAAAAAATAAAGAAATAACTTGTTTATTGAAAGTGGAAACTCAGAAGCGAGATTACTGAATTATTTTGATGCCTGGCCAATACTTATAAACCAAGTATCTATCATCAAAATCGGATACCAAGATTTTAATATTTTGTCCTTTAAAATAAAAAAGTGTTCGGCATATCCTCACCACTTGATCCAATTTCGCTAAACAATGCAGATCTTCGTTTCCCTATCCATCAAAACCTCGAACAACCTAAAACCTATAACAAAATCGAATTTGATCTTGGTAAATTATTAAATAAAACTTATACTAAATAAAACGTTTGATTTTCTTAAAAGTTGCAAGCTAGCCATTTCGAAAATTTCAAGTTGATTTCTTAAATATACCAAAAGCCAAAGGTTCAAAGTTTGAATTTTAAATTACGAAACCCGACAAAATATTTAATCCGTAGTAAAATTCTTCATCAGTCTTTTTGCATACAATTAAAAAAAAAATTTAATTCACTTCTTACCATATATCAAACCAAACTTTCACTTCTATTGTAAAGATAGTAAATCTATTCCCATGATTATGATTCCCATGAGTAATAAAACGTAAGACTGCCATAATATTTCTTCAACAATAAACATAAGTTACAGTTGAATAGCTTTTTCTTTAAACGATCAAGGTTGTATTTTGTTTTATTTTTGAATTTTCAAATAATTATCAATAGTTTTGAGCTGAATATAAATCCTTCAAGAGTAAGTTAGTCGTTAGTCTCTAAAAAAAAATCCCATTTTGCAGTTACACATTTTAATCATTTCCTATTTAATGTCAACTGAGTTACGGTTGTTGGAATTATTTATATGAAACAACACAAATTGCAATTTTTATTGTTCTACCAGATAACTTCATCTACATTATCCGTTATTGATTGAATTTTTACCCACCATTTTGAAAATGTTTCAATTCAGTCTTAACGATTTGTTGAAAGAAAGTAACACAACAATTGCTATATGAAACAATTTGATTTAGTTATTTTGTAAAAGACTTGATTTGAAAGAAAAGTTGTTCTGAACAGGTTAGAAATTAAATCGATAATTCAAATAAAAGAAAATGCAAATTATACCAATTATATACAATTGAGTTTAATTCATACACAATAATATTGTTATTGAAATCTAATGATTTTGGAAAAAGTTCTATATATAATTATTATAAAGTGACCTGAATTATATAAGATATACAGTAAGTAATATTTCAAACAGTACAAACACAATTCAAAAGTTATATTAAACAAAATTTAAAAACATTTTAAACGTTTAAAAATTTAGATCGAAAATATGTTTCTGCCGATCAAGATCGATGGAAGATTTTCGAACAGATCTTCAAATTGATTATCATCAACCAAATAAAATTATGAACAACAATAATAATAATAGTAAAAATAATACAAATATATTAAAACATATAAATAATGGAAAAAATGTACAACATAATAATCATCATCATCATATTGACTCCCTCAAAAAATTTATTGGACGTTCGATGGATAATTTAAATGAGAATGATGCTGCTGCCATCTATGGGAAACAATATCAGGTTGATTTTCTTTTCTTTAGATTTATAACAGTTTTTTTTGGTTTTATTGTTTAGTTTTATTATTAAATCTTACAGTTACTGATAAAATCGGCGGGAAATATACATAGTTTTAAAATAACTGATTTAATCATATTATTTTTTTATTCTTTTTTCTATTGTTATTTATTATGATAATCATTACATTTCGATTGCTGGCTACTCCATATTGAACCAAAAAAAAAATTATGGAGATTTTTTAATTCGTTTTATGATTTTACATTATTTTGTAGCGAGAATAAGAATTATGTTTTGAAAATTTAAATATTTAATTGCATTTCTTCGCTTCGGTGGATAGTTATGATGAGGTGATGGGTTTGAATACGATTATTTTTTTATCAACGAAATATTAACGGAATATCAATTACAACTCTCTCTTGGACATATTTGACGTTCGCTTTTGAGTAAGATTTTTAAGTTTTGATTTATGTTCGTTTGGAACAATTCTTGTACCGTTCAACTTGTTTATTTTATTTTGTTCAATATATTAACTTCTTCGTGAAACCTAAATTGTATAAATTCAGAATCAGGTTCTAAAGTGAAATGTCTTTAAGTGTAAAGTATCATCTTTGATTAATTTTCCAATGCATTGACTTGTTAGCTTAGTTGGTAACTCTTAAATTTGTATATTTCATTAGGGTTGTATTCTTGTGTAATATAGTTGTAGACTATTCATAACATTCATGAAGGAATCATTAGTATTCATCATTCTGTTTGGCCCTAACATTAAACTTTTTGAAAGATTTCGTGCACAGTAGTCTAGTTAATTACAAATTGTTGGTCTAGCACAGTGGTCTAGCTAATTGATTAAACTAATTACAAACTATTAAATAATGTCAGGTGTAGTGACCTTCTTTTGCTGGAAATGCAGCAAAATCTTGAGTCATGTTTAAGAAGGTTTTTATCTGAAGACAGTTAGTATATGCCTAGCAAGGATTATAGAGAAATGAGCGAATTATGCTGAATAATTATGAGACTTGAAGTACTAAACAAGTAGCGATATCACTTTTCCGTACCGGGAGCCTACCATATGGCCCGGTGGGACGACTAAAATCATATACTGCTTCAAGATATATCTTTTAAGAGAGCAATTCAAAATGGGAGTGTCTGAAAGAAAAGGTTTGGCTGATTTCTGCCTGTTTGCTTCAGATATATATGTTTGCAACTAGGATTGCATATCGTCTGTCTGCTGATGCACCAATTAATGACTTAAATCTTGTCAAAGCTATCAAACACTTTTCAAAGGTAATGTTTCTGTAGCCAAAGCGGTCATGAAAAGGCCACAAAATCAACTTTATGAAAAAAATCAACTTTAATCAAATATGAACACTAATCAATTCTATTGTTTGATGCATGAAACTTTGCATGTTTAAAAATTTTTGCCTGCCTCCATTTTGCTGCAACGTCTTCAAATTTTTGCTGATTCATTTGTTGTTGTTTTGCTGATTCATCTTAGCTTTTGTTTTTATCATCGTATTAATTCGTCAAAAAACGGGTAACGTTGTTATAAATTTAGATATTATAAAGCTTGACCTCTATGAGCGACCTCTAAATTTATTTCAAAATTTCTAAAATTTTGCATTCTAGTTTAGGCATATAAAAGGAAAAAAAAATGGGGTCTGCATTTAAAAAATACGCCAATTAGCACATATGTGCACACAAATGTTGGCCGCATGTTTCACGTACAATAAAAAACGAATCGAAACGAAATTTATTTATTGATAAAATACAAAGAACAACAAAAATGGAAAATGAAAAAGTAGTCAAACATTTTCTAAAATGACTGTGGTTTCATTTAATTTTTTATGAAATAATATGACTTTCGTAATATTAAATTGATGAATTTTATATTATTTTCATCTAAAATTTTGTACGAAAGAAATTTTTTTGTGAAGGTAGTATAAGCATACACAAAATCCAAACTGGTACTTTGCATAATTAATTTTAGTGATTCAAAAAATTATTTTATTTTTTTAACATGTTTTGTTTGTCATTTTTCATGTGGATTTTTTGTGGTCATTTTCACAAAAATTTGTCTGCTATTGTTTCGAGTACGGCAACCCAAACATGCCAAAATGTCAATTGTCGGACTCCACAATAAACAAATTTTTGTCAGACAAGGTTATCCTCGTTTTCTAAAACAAATTCCCACCCTTCCATCAATAAAAAACAAAATTGTGGTAGTAAATTTACAAGATCGCGGGCAAAGTCGCCGACTGGGGTGACCAAAACCTTGTCAATTTCAACTCCACCAAAACACAGCTGTTGATTGTTTCCAGATTAAAGACCGAGTTCCCCAAAGATATTTTATTTAGTATGTGTGATGAACCAATGGGTGAATGTAAAAACATTCGTTTATTGGGTGTCACAGTTTCAAATGACCTACTCTGGAACGATCATGTAATGGCGATGGCAAAAAGTGCGTCCAAAAAACTCGGCCTCCTAAATAGATGCAAAAAATTTTTCACTCCATACCAATTGCTCCATGTTTATAAGTCCTATATTCGTCCCTGTATGGAGTACTGCTGTCAAGTTTGGGGTGCTGCCTCTGCTTCCATCTTGGCCCTCTTGGACTCTTTTCAAAAGCGAGCTATACGAATTGTAGGTGATCGAACTTTGACATCAAAACTTGATTCCCTACAACATCGTTGCACTGTTGCTGACCTCGTTGTTTTTTACAAATATCGTCATCAGCAGTGCTCAGATGAAATCAGCGGCATCATGCCTCAAACTTATTCTTACCCCCGTTCCACTCGGCAATCCGCTGCCGCAACCAGTGAATGTCATACTGGCAGATCGCAGAGAGACTTCTTTGTCCGAACTGCGTACAAATGGAATAGTTTGCCGGAACACTTAGTCTCAGGTGGCTTCAACCCACAGATGTTTAAAAAAAGCGTTAATCTACACCTTAGAACGCCAGTTGTTGTGGGACCCAGGTCTAGACCTAGGTCTTAAAAGGCATTTATGTGTTGTTGTGACACATATTCTAAACCCTATTACACAACACATTTTATTAAAAAAAAAAAAAAATCGGCATTTTTCGTAGTTTACCGAACGAAAAAGCGGCCGAATTAAGGAAAATGGCAGATACAGAAGTTGTCGAACTCGTTAAAGGCAAGCGCCTCACGAAGTATAAAATATATCGTATTCATCAAATGAAAGGGGCGAGGTCGGGTGACTATTAGTAAATTTCAGAAAAATAAAATTTGATCGTAAAATAGGATATATATGATTTCTGACAGTATTCGGATATAAAATACCTTATGCTAGTCCACCATGATTCGACCCAGATTATGATTTAGGCCAGAGTGCATTTCTGAACAAAAACAATATTTTATTAGCTCGTTGGCATGATATCTATCTACACGTCCCCGAGTAGATATAAGCTAGGGAAAGCCTGGACACAGTCAGGTCATCATCATGGTCTGGTCAGTCCAGAAAAGACAAGCTCTATTAGGTCAATCTGATGTGGGTCAGTTCCGGGTCTGATTTAGAATATCCTTTTAGAAGTACACATATTTGAATATAATCGGCCCTGATTTGGCTTTTCGTATTAGACCAATAGTTGAGCAATCTGATCAGGGACTGATACGAAATACTTTACTAGGGTTTGACCTATTTAATTGTATCAGGCCCCAATCAGAAAGAAATTATATATGATTTCCCTACTAGGGTCTGCGTTATTTAACCTGATCTAAGCCTTATTACATTTGCAAAAATTTCACTTGGTTAAATTTCACTAGATTATTATTCATTTTCGAAATATATATAGTTAAAATAGTTTCATCTATGGTTAAGTTATCGCTTCTCGGCACTTTCTTATTTAATTTTAATTATGTACACTTAATTTATTGTATTAAAGTTATATATTTAATATATAAATATATATTAGGACCTGGTCCGGCTATCCCAAACAGGGCCTAATCCGGTTATCCCAATCAGGACCTGATAGGGAAAAAGCGTTACACTCATGATCAGGACCCAATCAGGTGGCCCTACCAATGTCTGATCCGCACTATGGCAAACCTTATCAGGACCCTATTTGAGCCCTGGAAAAAATTTTGCTCGGCCTAATCAGCTATTTCGTTAATTTCTAATTTATTATAATTAACACTAAACATGCCAAACTTGTATAAAAACCTTCAAATAATGAGGAAATACTCCAGTGTTATTTTGCCTAGTGTATACTAGCGTATTGGTGCAATTTTTTTTTGCACCAATACGCAAAAATTATGCAATGTTTTTTTTGTGCGTTTTTTAAGTTATGCTGTTTTTCTTTACGATGTTTGTTCGAAAGTTATTATTGTATTTATTGGTAGAAACAAGTTTTTTCCCAAAAAAATTGTCCAATTTTTCATCAAATAGCCGTTCATTGGTGCCATCCTCAAATTTCTTTCAAGGGGGGGGGGGGGGGAGGGGATCTGATACTATCAATACATCTATTCAATAAAACCATCTAATCGTGGTATAATTATGCACTGAAAGAATTTCAATGCACTCTTATTTTGTAAATTCGTCTAATTTTTAGAAGATTTACTTAACTAATATACTGAAATATATCTGATAATATAATTATTACGTTATTACGTACGTCAGAAAGTCGAAAAGTACAGTTCACCGCAATATTCAAACCGTTATCGTTCTTTGTATCATGGACTAGAGCGCCGCCGATACGAAAGGCGGTCGTATTGCTTCTGCCGTTCTGATGAAATCAGTTTTATAAACAAAACACGATCGTTCTTCCAAAAACGCCGTTGACAATTTTGACAAAATTATATCGAATACTATAAGGTGCGTGGCATCACCGCTTTTAGAAGAACGATTGTGTTTTGTTTATAAGATATTCGTGTCTGAGCCAGAGGAAACCAACTATTTCATTAGTATAGGGTTCCTCGAGAGTTCATAATGCAGTATTTAAAATTCAAATTTCAATTGTTATTGGCCATTGGTAATTTATATAAACTTCTTGAAAGTAATTTATATAAACTTTATATAAACTTCGACAAATTCTTTTCGCTATATGGACTATAATTTTTAATTCATGAAATAGCAAATATTATATGTTTGGTTATAATAAAATCCAAAACGATTCCTAAACATCAATCTTTGTCTCTTTTTTTTTGTACAGTCGCAGGGGGGGGGGGGGGGGGGGGGGGGGGGAGAAAATATTATTTTTTTATGGTAGGTTTTTTCGGGTTCCGTTTTTTATACGGAACCCTATTAGTGAGAGTAAAACGAGTTTTCAACATTACATCGATTATCTCGTAAACTATAAATGCTATGGACTTCAAATTTGAGGTGCGTATAAAACTAATCTGTCCACATGAAACGACGGATACAAATAAAACTAAAGTAGTTTTCGTTGTATTTACAGGGGTACGATGTGAGACCTTTGAGAAAATACATTTTTTTATAGATTCAACTAGGGTATCATATGAAAGGGCTTTATTTCAGTATTCCTTAAAAATTTATTTTGGAATTTTATACGTCACCATTTTTTTGTATAATTTTGAATAATGACGTTTTTCTCTTGTTTTCTTACCTCGATTAGCTCCAAACCTAACTAAATGAAAATTTTCAAATGTATTTGAAATGATAGAATAATTAGTAAGTTTTTAATAAAAAATATATAAAAGTGTCATATTCGCATAATTAGATTTATTAAGGGGTGGAAATGAGGAGGGGTAAGAAAACTATTTAAAATGTGGTCAAGTGGGGTGTCATTTGAATAAACACTTTATAGAAAACATAGAAATTTTTTTTTAGAATTTTGCGATGCACAGTTTTTGAGTCATTGTCAAAAAAGTGCAACTTTCAGACCGCCCCCCCCCCCCTACGTTTCGACACTGATTGACAGAAAAATTTGTAAAATTTCACAGAGTTAGGAAATTCGGTAAATTTTGTATGAAAACTATAGCGAAGTCTCAAATAATTATATTTGTGTGTGTTTAGGGACCGGGGCAAAGAGGGTAAAAAAAACCTTTTTTGACCCAAGCGAGTGGGGTGTCATTTGAAAGAGCACCTAATTTAGAATTCGTTGCAATTTTTTTTAGAATTTTGCAGTGCTCAGTTTTGAGTTATTGTCAAAAAAGTGCAAAATTCAGACCGTTCTCCCCATACGTTTCGACACTGATTGACAGAAAAATTTGTAAAAATTCATAGAGTTAAGCTTTTTGGTAAATTTTGTATGAAAATTATAACGAAGTCTCAAATAATTATATTTCTATGTGCTTAGGGGACGGGGGTAGAGAGCGTAAAAAAAACTTTTTTGGCCCAAGCAGGTGGGGTGTCATTTGCAAGAACACTTAATTTTAAAATTATTGCATTTTTTTTAGAAACTTTGGGTGCACAGTTTTTGAGTTATGGACAAGAAAGTGCAAATTTCAGATCGTTTCGCCCCCTACGTTTCGACGATGACAGAAAATTTTGAAAAAATCCACAGAGACAGGAAGATTGGTAAATTTAAAATGAAAATCATAGCGAAGACTCAAATAATTATATCATTATTATATTATTTCTGTGTGTTTAGGGGATGGGTGTGGAAAGAGTAAAAAAAACATTTTTGACCCAAATGAGTGGGGTGTCATATGAAGGAGTACATAATTTAAGAAACATTACATTTTTTTAGAATTTTGCAATGCATAGTTCTTTTGTTATTGGAAAAAAAATATTTTTAGTATGTAGCATCTCCACTCCCCTAATTTCAACATTTGATTGACCGAAAAAATAATCAAATTTAATCCATTTACAAGCTGGTGTAATTGAATCTTTCTTAAGTTACCAAAAACATCTATGGATAAGATTTAACCTCAATTAACATTTTTTTTTTAAATTTTTGATCAATGTAGATTTGATTGTAATTTACTATTGACATTTACAATTTAACATTTAATTTGTTATGCGTTTATGGTCTGGAAATATAAGGACATTACAACACAACTTTTTGTCAATAATTTTTGATGTTGTGTTCTTTTACACTCACGGAATCCTTGACGAGCGAATTTTATTCGCACTTGTCTGACTTTTTCTTAAAGATTTAAAAGAAACTCGCAATAATTGTACAATTTTGAATCAAATTAAAAATTTACGCACGTCTATGGGAAGACGTAACTCTTTCTCTCTGAGACAAATAAAGGAAAACAAACAAACAAAAAAACGATTCGACATAAGAGGAGTCATGTAGGGAATAGGGATTGCAATCCCGTGGTGTTTTATGGATCTCGGGATTAAAAGGATCTAAAAAATCGTATAGAAAAACCATCCTTTATTTTTTGATGCTGCACGATCTGTTGTCGGTTAAAAATTCACTCTCTGAACAGTTACAAAGCAAAGATATAATAATTTCTAGCACAAGCGCTTTAATTTAATTACTTTATTTACTACTTTCTTGATGCTTAAACAATGCAGAGATGATACTAAATTTAAAATTATTTTTAACAAATGAAGGGATTTTGCAGAACTTTGCGGCATTCGCTTCGATGAAACAACACCAGAACACAAAAGATCTAGCAGAGTAACCAATGTAGCTCAAAAGTTTAAGGAATCATTGATAATGTCAACACTCGGCCAAGGCCAACGCAGTGTACAACCATTGAAATTTGATGAAAATATGCGTAAGATCTACTTCGAAGTGGTTGACAAATTTTTATCAGAGTATGATAAGCGGTTTCAAGACAACACAGAGCTGATGAATATATTAGAAACATTTGATCGGGATTCGGAAAAATTTTTGCCCGAAGATTCGTACGTCGATGAAATTGTTCGTATTAGCCAATTGAGTGTGGCGAGAGAATATTTGAAACAAAATAAATCAAAATCAATTATAGATATGGTACAGAGTTTAGAAAAAATGCCAATTGCTTTTTCACAAATAATACAATTAATGTATATTGCTTTGACACTGCCACTGACGACCGCATCCAATGAAAGATTTTACTCCACTTTACAGAGAGTGAAGTCGTATCTTCGTACAACAATGGGAGATGATCGTTTAAGTCACCTCATGCTGATGGCTGTGGAACCAGAAATGGTAAAAAAGTTCAACATGAAAGATCTCGTTAACGAGTTTGCCCTCAAGCGTCAACGTCGTTATCCACTAAAATAAATGCAATATATTTTTTTCCCGTTAAAGAATTAAAAATTTTATTTTTAAGTCGATGCATTTAAATGCTCTTAAATATATGTGTGTATAAAAATGTGTATGTTATGTTTTACGAAAAAAAACCTTATTATGGGTCATTCCATGGAAACATAAACCTCAATGAAGTTTATGTCGTGTGGAAAAATTAATCTAATTGGAAAATTGCCCGTCATTATTGATACCAAAGATAGAAAGTAAACAAATAAATTGTATAAAAGATGGAAAAAAATAAATAAGTAATAAAATTGTTGTTAGAAATACATTATTTTCTTTTGTGTTTTTTCTCTGTTACGTTGGTCACGTTACGTTGGTCACACAATTTTTTTAAAGGGAACCTCTTATTGTATTTAGCATTTATAAAAAAACATATGCATATTTAAAAACAAATAACTTGTGCTTTATACAAACCTAAATTTGAGTTTATTGAAGACATGCTTTCAGAGAAATTGCTTTGAAAGTATGAGTAAGTTTTACAGTGGTACTTTTTTTGTTACGTTGGTCACAGCACTGAATTTTGTTATTATTACTTAATATATATTTAATTTACTGCTTTTTTCATTGATAGTGTATTTCTTACCTGCATAATAGCATAAAATAACATAAATTTCATAAAATAACAATGTTTTTTTATGAATAATAGGCAAAAGTATGAGTTTAAAAGGGTAAAAATGTTACGTTGGTCACAATGGAATGACCCTTATGTCATTTAAATTCTCGCCCCCCTAAGATTTTGGTGAAATGACGCCACTGCTATCCTCTCACATGTAAAGTGCAATATAAAAACTTGTTAACTACATATTTTGTTGCGTAGACATATTTTTGCTACTACTGTGCTCTGCGATATCATAATTTCCTGTCAAATTTGTGTTCACATAATTTAGTTAACTCTAGTTATATATAATTTTATAGAAGGTCATTCGCTAAATAGCCTTATACTCTAAGCCTACTTACCCTAATTATAATTTTATGTAAATTATCAAAATTAATAACATTTATTAAAATTTATAAAGACGAGATTATTTGCATATATAATTATAAATTTATATAAAACCAAACGTAAACCAATTTTATGTACCGAAATTAATAAAATAATAAAATTTTAGACATAAAAATTATTAAATTTAATGTCTATGATAATTATAAAAAGCTATAACCTTAATAAATGACGATTGATTATTAAATCAATATCTCAATTTATGTATGTTGGATTTTCTTATATGAGACACTAAAGATTTGAATTTTTAAAAACTATAACACTAAGAAATTTCAAGAGTTTTATAGGACGCTCATCAACGTATACTTTGTTTTATTGTGATTCAACGATTAATCATGATTTAATGATCCACAACGGATATTTTTAAAATTATGTAAATATGACAAAAAAAAGTTCATTTTCACGCTATTTTTAACAATACTGTTATAAACTATGCTAATAGCTTGTCTATCAGTAATTTGTTTATTTATTATAAATATTAAAACCAATTCAGTTGTGTTTGCGAAACCATAAACTAAAACTATCCATAGAAAATGTCAAATTAGTGTAATGGATGTTTGCATCATATTTAAATAATAAAAGGAAATAATAGTAACAATAACAATAGTAAATTAGCAATAAAAGCGGTTAATAAAATAATGGGCGAAGAAGAATGAATGGAGATTAAATTATATAAATTGATTTGCATAATACAGTTTCGGATGTTTGTTAAAAAGATGAGGTTATGTAAGATTTAGATATTTCTTTTCAAACTAAAAAAATAATTGTTATGTTGAATAAGAGTTATTTCTAATAATATCAACTAATGAAATCGGTATAAACTGAAAATTCAATTAATTAATAGTCTGGAATACTATTCCCTAACACATATTTGCCAACCGATAATATCGTCAATTTCATCAAAATACTTCACAGTTTTATATAAAACAAGGTATTCTGTAACACAAATATAGAATAGAACTACGTGAGTTGTCACTCCTCCGTGTACTCCAGTCTCTCCGATTGACATACGAGCTTTAATCATTGAGACAGTCACATGATCGAGGAATAAGCCACTAGTTGGGTTAGTGGCAATTACATTTTGTAATAACCATATATTTATTCCTGTTACACACTATATTTTATTAAAAAAAATAAAAAACATATTGTGTTTCGTTTCGTTTCATCATATCGATATCACTCTAAAAAATCAATATATCATCGATATATACCGCTACTATGAGAATTTTATTCCCTTTGACCCTAAAATAAATACATTCGTCAATTCTAGATCTTCGCAGTCCAAACTTCAAAATGATGCATTCAACTTTGCGTTCCACACTCCACTAGTTTGCTTAAGTCCATGAAGAGATTTTTTCAATCGTCAAACTCGTTCTGTTCCATCCTTAAAATTTTCAGGTTTGGTCAAAAATATCTCTTCATATCTAGTGTGCCTTGCAAAAACGCTGATACTGCATCCAATTGATGAATTTGTAAATTGTGTTTGACAGCCATTTGCAATTGAATATCGAAGTAATGAATATCTGACGACCGGAGAAAACGTTTCATCGGAATGCGGTACATTAAAGATACTTATCATTTCGTTGTCTCTCGGATTTCTGAGTGGTGCTATCACAATTTACTTGTCGGAAAATATTCATTATCATATTCAAACGTTATATCAGATTCATATGAATTCAAACTTGATTCGTATTCCAAAGACTGATTTTGTGCAGCTTGATCAACTTGCATTAGTGATGGGTTTGTCGGTTCTACTATTGGATCCCCAATAACTGATTCTATGATAACTGAAACCTCATGTTCAACTTCGGCGTTTTTAATATTCAATTCTAGAACTAATGCATTCTTCCCTTCATTTTTGTTTTGAATGTTAGAAACTTCCACAAAAATAAGATCTGCACTATCGGAAAACATTCAGAAGAAGCATCTACACAATGTTCATCTTCCAAAAAAACGACATCACGACTGATGATTGTTTTCATCGTTGAAGGATCAAAAAATCTATAGGCTTTTGATGTCTCGCTATAACCCACGGAATTGTCTTTGAATCAAATTTTTTTCTCTTCTAACACCAGCACATTTAACAGACCATAACTGTTCTGGTATTTTGTCACCAACACTTCTACAGAGTGAGCGATGAGCAATGTAGACTGACGTACTCATGGCTTCAGCCCAAAATTTGATAGATAAATTCCTATCAATTAACAAACATCTAGACTTTTCGACTAAAATTCTATTAAGCCGTTCCGCTGCTTCATTCTGCTGCGGCGTGTACGGAGTTGTAGATTGATGGATAATTCCTGAAGACTTGAAAAGTTCTGAAAATTCTGTTGCATGATATTCTAATCCACCATCGGTGCTGAGTATTTTCAGCTTACGACACGTTTGATTCTGTCAATGTTTTGTTGAATCCTCGAAATTTTTCAAAATCTTCAGATTTGCTTTGAGCATGTAGATGAAGGTTTTGTGCCTGAAAGAATCCAAAAATTTAAAAAATATCTTGACTTACCAAATGAGGGAACATTGATAGGACCACATAGATCCAAAGGAAAGAGCTGCAAAACATCTGACGTCCCTGTAACGCTTGTTTTAAATGGTTTTCTGCTCTGTTTTCCTTTCAGACAAACTTCACATAACTTATCTTCTTCATTGATTCGAAAACTATTTGGAAACATTTCTTTCATTTTATGTAAATTGGAAAAATTGATGTGTAAAAATCGACGGCCATAACTCAACTTGACGATTTGACGACCATTGCATTGCATTCCGACTGCTTTAACTTGAACGTACTATTCGATAAAAAAGCTTCTGCGCACGACGCACCATTGCAAACAACAATTTTGCAACCATTTACATCAAACGTAACGATCATTCCTTTATTTACTAGTGCACTAACAGACAGCAAATTCGTACAAAGATCAGGTACATACAGAGTATCACAAATGGTAACTGTCTGTTGGCGATCATCAAATTTCAAATCAATTTCAACGTCATCTGATGCTTCAACTTTCAATTGCATTTCGTTTGCAATGGTAATATTATTTTGAACAGAACGCACCATATTTTTCATCCAATCCTATTTGACATATAAGTCGTGGCACCTGAGTGATCCAATCAATTGATGAACATTGATTTGTCACAAAACATGACAAGCTCGTACCGTCACTTAACTTGTAATTATTATGACCTTTTCCAGTTTCTCTTTTTTTCGTTGTTGTTGTTCAATTGACATTTATTCTTATAGTGGTCTGACTACCCCGCGTACTCCAGTCCCTGCCATTGACATATGAGTTAGCGTGAGATATCACATACCACTGGTAATGGCAGGAGATATCATTAGCCAAGATATCTTAGGGTGCTGGCGGACGAACTTTAATTAGTCAACGAGGTTGCGAGGAATCAGACCAAAATATAATTATGTGTGGGCTTTGTGCCTCGATTGAGGTGGTGAGCGGTGCGTCTGGGGTGCGCTGCATCAGCTAGATTATTGGCAATTAGTTTTGTTTTGTTTTCTGCAATTTTCTCACAATTTGTTTTTCACTCATTATTTTGTTATTATTTCTTCATCTTACATGAAATATTGGCATATGTCATATTTTATTGTATGATAAGATTTTTTGCTTAGTTATCCATTCTTTAATAAAACGTAAAAAAAATAAACCTTTTGATACATATATGGGAGTACAACAGAAAGGATATAAGTCTGCAAGTGGTAAAGCAAATATGCGCAATCCACCCGCCCATAAAGCGGCATGTCCACAATATTTGCAGGGACAACACATATATGAATCAAATAAAAATTTTAAAATACATGTTCAAAACACCTGCGGATTGAACGCTAACCACGACTACGTCAAACATCATCTTGAGCACGACAAACCGAACATTCTATTATTTACAAAAACACAAGTTTCTGAAAATTTTCTCTCTATTGAATCGCTTAATTCCAAATATAGGCTTGAATCAGCTTTCAAACTTTATCAAGGCATATGCGCATTCATTCATGAGAGTGTTGCGTACAGACGCTTTTCAAATTTTGAACTACACGGCGATGGCTTCAATGCAATGGTTTTAAAGATTTGTCTTCCAGAAATTACTTTTTTTACAATAGCTTTATACCGGTCCCCCAACAAACATAACCCAAACTTTTTTAATTTACTGACAAAAATTCTGGACGAGATTAGAGTTTATTAGATTTATCGTTACCGGTGACCTCAACGTCCACAACAAATCATGTTTGGAATTCTCCAAATCGACCGATGATGTTGACAATAGTGGAAAACTGGTAGAAATGTTTGCCGCGTCTCAGGGTCTATTCCAAATTGTTAAAAGCCCAACTTTCACTCCCGGTAATGGCGGTGATATTAGTTGTCTTTCAGATCTATATCTGACCACACTGCAAGATATTACGAGTGTCGATGCGCGAAAGATAGTATTGGAAATTCTGATCATTATTTAATTTCATCAGTTATCAAAACTGATTTACTTAAAACTACAGCTCCCAAACCCCGTAAAATATTTCACTATTCAAAAATGGATAAGAGTGGTCTTCAAATTTTTTTCCATGGTTTCCTTTTCGACCGTCATTGTTTTTTCACTGACAATGTAAATTTTTCTGCTCAAAACTTTACAGAAACCATCCGATTTGGTATCAATAAATTATACCGTCCCTTTCTCCATAGTAAAACCCAAACAAAAATACTTGTATTCGAAAGTTGCCAAAGCGGCACTTAGAAACAAACGTAGATCATTTAATATAAGGATTCATAGCAAAACTCCCGCTAATCGATCCCAATATCTAAAGGCTATCAAAATATCTAACCAGATTATCTCAAACGAAAAGTCTGAAATTGACAGAGCGAAAGCTTCAAAACTTACGTCTATGTCTATTTCGGACAAGAGTTTCTACAATGCCAGTAATTCTTTAAATTCTGGTACAAAATCTTCTATTCCCCCTATTATTGATGGTGATTCAATCGTCAATGATCCCGCAAGAAAAGCTAACTTGTTCGTCGAACGCTTTGCTCTGAACTCTACTGTTTTGGAAACTCCTAAAGAATTACCCGAAATTCAGTCTTCAGGAGTTGATATGAATGAACTCCACTTCAAACCCAAAATACTCGCTAAACTTTTAAAGGGGTTAAACATCAACAAAGCCTCAGGAATGGACAACATTCCACCCATTATTTAAAAAACCTTTTCTAAAGACCACCAACTTAGACTAAGATATTTTGCCAATCCTTAAAATCTGGTATATTTCCCTCGTGCTGGAAGTTGGCAAATGTCCAGCCCGTCCCCAAAAAGGGACTAAAATCCGATATCTCAAATTCTAGGTCAAATGCTTTAATACACACATTTCAAAATTTCTGGAAGTAAATCATTCAAGAGTTGACGGCCAATACGGTTTTCGAAACAAAAGGTCAACTACCAATCTATTAAACTATGTAGCGCATTGTTGGAACAGCATACTTGATAAAGGTGGTGAAACATACGTTATCGCTTTAGACATATCCAAGACATTCGATCGAGTATGGCATGCCAACTTAATCATCAAGCTCGTTGCGTATGGTTTTCATCCCAATGTTGTGAAGCTGATTCAAAATTTTCTATCCAACCGATATATTTCGGTCTCTTTAGACGGATTTTCGTCTGAGTCTAAACTAATTAACGCTGGTGTACCCCATGGATCAGTATTGTCCCGAATCCTATTTTTGATTTATATGAATGAATTGCTGTAAATCACCAGCAACCCAATAAATAGTTTTTCAGATGATAGTGCTCTGCACAAGTCGTTCGAGCCACTTCCTTCAAAAGGTAAAATGCACGAACGAATTAATCCTGCCCGGAAAGACACTGCCATAAACGTAATTAAAGTCCTAAAAAAAGTCGCCGATTGGGGTGACCAAAACCTGGTCAATTTCATCTCTACCAAAACACAGCTGTTGATTGTTTCCAGTTTAAAAACCGGGGAACTCGAAAGATATTTTATTCAGTATTTGTGATGAAGCAATAGGTGAATGTAAAAACATTCGTTTATTGGGTGTCACAGTTTCAAATGACCTACTCTGGAACGATCATGTAATGGCGATGGCAAAAAACGCGTCTAGAAAACTCGGCCTACTAAATAGATGCAAAAAATGTTTCACTCAAATTGCTCCATGTAAGTCGTATATTCGTCCCTGCAAGGAGTACTGTTGTCAAGTTTGGGGTGTTGCTTCTGTTTTCATCTTGGCTCTCATGGACTCTGTTCAAAAACGGGCTATACAAATTGTGGATGATCGATCGAACTTTGACATCAAAACTTGATTCCCTACAACATCGTCGTACTGTTGCTGACCTCGTTGTTTTTTACAAATATCGTGATCAACAGTGCTCAGATTAAATCAGCAGCATCATAAGCCTCAAACTTATTCTTACCCCCTTCTCCCTCGGCCATCGGCTAGCGCAACCAGTCAAACGGTCGAGATCCCGCGCTGTCGTACTGGCAGATCACAGAAAGACTTCTTTGTCCGAACTGCATACAAATGGAATAGTTTGTCGGAATCCATAGTCTCAGGTGGTTTCAATCCGCAGAGGTTTAAAAAGGGCGTTCAACACCTTGGAGCGCAAGTTGTTATGGGACCTACGTCTTAAAAGGTGTTTATGTGTTGTTGTGACACATATTGTAAACCATATAACACAACACTTTTTATTTAAAAAAAAAGTAGTAGCCAACCTTTTTGCATATGTAACATCTTGCTGATGTAACACTTGGTGATGTGATAATTTTTTTGATTTGCACCCTTGTCAACAAAGCTGATAATGAGCCACATTTTGCATTAGCCGAACTAACCTCCTGCAACAGTATAGTTTTGATTTGATCTGACGAAATTTTGATTCCCGAACTCTCAATTTTCATAATCGTAGGCCTTATACTCTAAACTAAATCCTGCAAGCAAAAGAGTTCCAATCCATTCGTCATCAATTGTCATTCCAGCTCCATTCAACTTATGCGCAGTAATTGTAATTTTATAATCGTAGTGCTATTGAATCACAATTGTCCAATGACATTGTAATCAGTGATCTCCACAAACCAACACGCCTTATCAAACCAGAATCGTCAAATGCGGTTTTTAGTGCATCCCATAGTTATTTCGCAGTTTTAATAAGATCCACTAATAAAATTAAATTTGCTTTTGTGATCATGTTATTTTGAAATTTTCTTTTCCATCGTCTTCCACAATTTTATCCTCAATTTTATCCCCACAAACCTTCTATCTCAAGCAAGGCGCGTACAGTAAACTTCCAAGTTTCGTCCCTTCCGTCCCTTCAGTTTTTCAATAGATGATAATATGTTGGACGCCATTTTTCATACACAAAACAATTTGTAATATTTTGACAATTTATAATATTTTGACAAACGTAACTTGATAAATATCAACAATTTTACAATTTTCAATACTTGCGCTTCAATCTGTACCCATAACCTGTTGCAAAATTAGCATTCCCGAAATGGATGATAAGAAATTTGTAGATAGAAATCAAACACGTCTATTATAGTTGATATTATAATCAGATAATTGTCAATTTATTTCAATTGTTAGTTCCAAGAAAATATTGATACATAAATTAGTGACATTTATGATTGCAGAGAGAGTACAATAAATATCAGTATATATAAATAAATAGAGTTCAGTGTATTTCATTTTCAACAGGTTCGTTTGTTGACTATGGCGATTCCTACGTGGGTAGACACAGGTGGATCGGTATATAACAGGCCGAGTTATATCTCCATACTAATAGGAACAATTAGAAAATATAAGATATTGGCAGATCAAATGTTATATTTTCCTCTCTCAAATTTTTGTTTTTGTATGAATGCTCATTTCATGTTAATTTATGATTTGTTATAGACTTACAACAAATCATGTTTCGTGTTGGTTTTGTAATACATTTCTAAACAGAAATAACAGACTTGTACCATTTCGTTTTTTTGCAACGAACATTACTTTTGCTTCAAAACTAAAAACAATTGCTCTATAACAGTCTTCTTTCAAAATCATATATCAAACCTAACAGAAACCGAAGTATTGATGCTTTGTTTTGATTTTTAAATCCAATTTATTATGCTTAAGGATAAGAGTAAAATTCATTTTGATTTTCTTTTAATTGTGATTCACGTGGAAATTTTTCTTACATAACCTCACGTTTTCTATAAAACTTATGTGAATTATTAACTTTCTTTCTTTAAAAAAAAAAAACAAAAAAGAGAAACAAATGAAAATTCAGATTTTAAGATTTTATTTGAATAACTTCCAATAGGTTAATTTCTATGAAGTGAAACGTAAAATTAATTTGATTTTATTTAAATTATATTTATTTCCTATCGATTACGATTTAAATATAAATCTTACGTTTTGTTTTTAGTTGATTTGATTTTAAGTTTTTAAATTTTTGCAATCATAACTTTCTTTAAATTTAAAATAAGTAAGCTACTTTGTTTTATTCTTATTTATTATCAATTATTTTCAATTGATCTTTTGTCGTTTAAACTTTAAAGTAATTAATTAAACAAAAAAAAACACGATTTTGACAGAAAATGTATAGTGATGACAGTTTTTGTGATATTGAGGTGAATTCTTAAAATTGGTGATATATTGATAAAATTTGACGGTTGTGAAATTCGTTTTTCGATGTTGTAAAACTTTTTGTGATTTACTTTTACTTTTTTTTATTAATTTACCGAATATAATATGTAGATTTTAGTTTTGATAATTAATTTGTTGCTTTGTTACGAATAAAGTGCCGGAAGCGGAATGATTCGGCGAATTCATAATAATTTTTTTAAATTAAGCTAAAAATATCATTTATTTTTAAATCAATCATCAAAATATGAATTAAGAACGATAGCCATAGGCCAAGAAAGTGGAATTTAACTTTATATTGTTGGTTTTATTAATTGATTAACCATAGCGAACTTGCTATAAAATAACCTGTTTTCTTCTGTTTTTGTTCGTGTTAAAACACAAAAAGTATTTATCAGAAAATAGTATATTATGCTACGATCATGTAATGACGGTTCATAATACACGAGCATTAACCGGGATACGAAACGAGCTGTAGGCGAGTTTCATATGGTATATGCGAGTGTATTAATAACCATTACATGAAGGTGGCACACGCTATTTTTTCTACACCCGGTAAATAACGAAGAACGAAAATTACAACGAAAATTTCAAATTTCAAAGTTCAATTTTTTTTCCCATACGAAAATTTCAACAAACGTCAAATGCATAGTATGTTTGATTGAAAAACTATGGTTTTCTTTCTATTGATTAAAAATCTGTATCATAATAAAATCTGCATCGAAATGAACATCATTATAAAACGGATTTTGGTCATATAAGTGTATTTTTATAATACGGGTGTAGAAAAAGTAATTTAATCCAACCCGACTCTCGCCATTCCCCGTTTTATAATGATGTAGCTCTAATTTTGTAGGTTAATTCTACATATTACTTCGGTCTGAAAGACCTAAGTATTACATTCTTGAGCCAAAAGTGAAATTCTTACCCCCACCTTTTTTGGCATTTCTCGTCGTTTTAGCACCTACTGATTCTAAAAAAGCAAAAAAAAATGTATGTCCGTCCGGCCGTCATTACCTACGCTGCAGGGAAAACCGCTGGAGGGATTTCAAAAATTTTTTTTCTAAAAATAGGTATACTCAAGGGACAGGTCCGTAAGGAAGCTGTGTTTGATAACTGTACCGGTAGTGTGTCAAAAAAATCATTATGTGTGTCAAAAATAGCAAATTATAAGTTTGTCAAAAAAATGTTGTCAAGTGTGTCAAAAGAAAGATTTTTATTTATTTTTTACCCAATTTTTTGAAGAAAAAAATAAAATTAATTATTTGTTTGAAATGAAATTTTATTATTATTATTGAGAATTATGGCATTATAAGTTTGTCAAAAAAATGTTGTCAAGTGTGTCAAAAAATGATTTCACATATTTTGTAGCCAATTTTTTGGAAAAAAAGTAGCTGTTTTTATGACGTATATGTAATTGAAAATGAAATTGGACATGGAAATTTTTGAATTTGTTATAGTTTTTGAAATATTTTTGGAATTTTGAAAAAAGTTTGTATTTTTGATTTTGTAATAATTTTTACAATATTTTTAGAATTCTGGAATAAGTTTGAATTTTTAAAAATTTTTGCAATATTATTGGAATTTAGAAAAAGTTTAAATATTTGATTTTAGAATATTTTTGGAATTTTGAAAAAAGTTTCAATTTTTGATTTTGTTATAATTTTTGCAATATTTTTAGAATTTTGAAAAATTTTAAAGTTTTAATTTTATTACAATCAATTTTTGGAATTTTGAAAAAAATTTGAATTTTTGATTTTGTGCGTTGATATGCGTTGATATTTTTAGAATTTTGGAAAAGTTTGAATTTTTGTGAATTTTTGGAATATTATTGGAATTTAGAAAAAGTTTAAATATTTGATTTTATGCTAATTTTGAAATATTTTTGGAATTTTGAAAGAAATATGAATATGTGATTTTGTAATATTTTCTCGAAACGCTAATGAAGAGGATTTTGAGCAGTTTGCTGAGTTTATCATCTTTTCACTAAATTATGTTAATTTATGATCTGTTATAATTTTACGGCAACGTATTGATGTTTCGTGTTAGTTTTGTAATAAATTTCTAAACAGAGATACAAAATACTTGTACTTTAACAAAGAGTTATGTTTGATATACATCGCTGCCCAAAACTAAAAAACATGTCCTCATGCAAGTTTTTTGCCGAAAACTATATCAAAATCCTTAACCCAGACCAAAGTCTTGATATCTCAGAGCTTGAGATTTCAGCCCCTCCATATTTTATATTTTACTTTTTAATAATCATCAATCGTGTAACTAAATTCGTTAATGAATTATTAATCAACGTACATATATAAATTATGTGTTTTGAAAATGTTGTTTACCTTTTACCTGTCATTTTCTTACAAATTATGATACACTTTCTTGATTTCTTTAATTTAAATTTTAAATTAGAAAAAAAAATTTCAATTCCGTGCAAGTCATTATAATTATTACTAAACAAATTCTTTTAATTAGTTCTTAAGAAATAATTTTTTAAAATGAAAATTGCTTTTAATTTCATTTTTCTTTTCTTCTTATTTTTAATTTGCATAAAGTAAATTAAATATATTTTTTGTACACTTTGAGGTGGAATTATTGTTTGTCTACTGAATATTAATTTTAGTTTTTAAATAATTAAAAATTAGAATTAAGTGAATGGTGAATTTTAATAAAAAAAAAAGTGAAAATATTAGATAATACAATAAAAATGATTATGATTATAAAATAAATTCTTTTTATCTAATTAAATTGATTAATTTAAAATAAAAATAAATTCAAATCAATAAAAGTTTAATTTATAGTTTTTTCTCTCTATTTTGATTTCAGATATTACCAACAATTGATCCAAATAGGCCAAAATTTGTAGCTGTAACGACATTAGAGGATGTGCAAGCAGTTAGGTGTGCAGAATTTCATCCAAATGGGAAAATATATGCAGTTGGCTCAAATTCAAAAACGTTCAGAATATGTGAATATCCTTCGTTATCAGAGATTAGGTACAATCATTTTAAATTGTAAATGCATCTTTTTTTGGTTAGAAAAGAAACAAGATTGAAAGAAAGGCATGGACTAAGGGACCGACAAATTAACAGAAACAAAACTACACTGTCAGCCAGTTAGAAAGAACCAAAGCTAGATAGATAGATACAGGTTTTGCTGCCCAAATTCAACATTTTGCAAAACAAGTACAACATTTTGCAATTCAAATTCAATTTTTACATTTCGAATTCAACTTTTTGAAAATCAAATTGAAGAGCACAAAATTGAATTTGGTTTGCAAAAAGTTGAATTTGATTTGCAAAATATTGAACTTGATTTGCAAAAAGTTGAACTTGATTTGAAAAAAGTTGAATTTGGACTGCAAAACCTGTAGATAGATGCTCAGTCCTACGTTCTTCAAACGCAGAGAAACAAAGACAAATAAGCAGACCAAGGAATAAGATAGTGAGATAAAGGATAGAAATATAAAGAGATAGAGAGATAAAGAGATAGCGAGATAAAGCGACAGAGATATAAAGACAGACGAAGAGAGATAGAGACGTAGAGATAGAGAAGTAGAGAGATAGAGA
>OY856186.1:213666016-213703813 GCA_963693315.1 Diogma glabrata
GGTTTCATTAACCACCATGAGAGCGTTCACATGGCTTCTTAGAGAATCACTGCAGTATTCTCTCACGTCGTGGATCCCAAACAATTCAAAAAACGACTTTGTTTTATTAGTAACGAAATAGCTCAGGTCTTTTCCTTCTAAAACTAGTTTTTTACCATCTAATCGTTTCATTTCCTTTTTCTTTACAGGTTTGGTTTCTAAAATTATAGTCATAATTTCCTTATCAGCCTGAGTAATGCGTTCGTCCAAAAAAGCCAATCCTACATTTGTTTCTGACAGATACCAAAGGTGTCTCTTAGCAACTGGTTTGCCACATGCAGTTGAACTCCTCGGTCAGTCATATTTAATGCTTTTGATGCATATTTCTGCGTCCACTTTTACATCTATAAACATATATTTATATATAAACAACGCGTAAAATTACTATTTTACGCCCTAACACGTAATATTTGAGATAACATACTACACACAAAAGAAAAGCATATTTTAAGCCTATTTTCAAAGAAAACATACATTTGTTACGGATCTTTCGCTTTTTAAAGCAATTTTTCATTCTGTTCAATTGAAAGAATACATGCAGTTCTAGTGACTTATAATTCTAAAATATCGAGGGTTGAAATTGTTATTATCCTGTGTGTTAGTTAAGAGAACTCATTTGATTTAAATTAGAGGATATTTTGAAAGCACAGCATTACAATATAGAGCGAATTACAAACTACATTGCTGTTATTTTACTGAGGCTTAAAACGTTTTCTTATTATAGCGTGCGTGAATGAATACGTCTTAAAAAAATGAAAAAAAAACTGATACTTGATGATTTTTCAAAAATTGTGAATTGTTAAATGTTCCAAACGTCAAATTTAATTCTGATTTTGCAATAGAATCAAATTGAAGGGAAAATTTTTAAACAACACCAAAGTCAAAAAATTAAAATTATTACGATAGACCCAGAAAATAGCTTTTTGTGAGGAAAAAATTAGGATCAGCATGAAAAACTATTGGATAAGGAAGAAAATATTGCGCAAATGATGGGAAACATAAATTAAAGGTGATCCGAGTTAGGGGTGAATGGGGTGAATTTTAGGGGTAGAAAATGGTTTTTCACGATTTTCAGCGAAACTAGACTTACTTAAATAATCATTTGAAATAGCTCAATAAATTTAAATTACATATATTTTTAAAATTAGCACAACTATGAAGAAAACATTTAATAACGTTTGGCATTTTAAATTGGTATAATGCTTAATTCATAATTTAAGAAAATTATTTGTGTAAATATAAACATCCAAAAACAAATCAAAATAGAAAAAATAAATTTAATTTGACAGATTTGTTAACACGCATTTTTCCTCTCTCTTCGTACAATTTTTGTTTACGTTCTCTCTTTACATATTTATATTATTATTATAAAAAGGTCTATAACTTTTATTCAATCCATTTGTTTCAGTCCATCTTGTTTCACTGAAAATCGTGAAAAAACCATTTTCCAACTCCTAAAAACTCACCTCATTTCACCTTCGTAAACTCGATCACCTTTAATTTATGTTTCCCATCATTTGCGCAATATTTTCTTCCTTATCCAAAAGTTTTCATGCCGTTACTAATTTTTTCCAATTTTTGCCTGTTTGGTCTACAAAACTCGGAAACAATTTAGAAATGTGGGAAAAGGATTGGATTTATTTTCTCAAAAAATATTTTTCTAAGCTTTATATGTCTTTTTCTATGTAAATAATACAAAATCTTGCTCATACAAAAAACTTTGTATGTAAAAACACCTTCTTTACTTTAATACATAAATATCTATTTTTCTTTTAAATGTAGCATGTTATCTCAAATATTTAGGCTTTAAGGCGTAAAACAATAATTTAATGGCTTCTTATTTTGAGACTAAAAATTTTTACGAACGATTTTAGAATCGTAAAACTAATAAATTTAATAAAATAGCGAAATTAAAGAAATCGCAATATGAACAATACGTGCACAATTGAACAACATAAAAACTAAATACGTACCTAATCGTTTACATCAACTTATTATTTAATAATTACTATTATTATGGCTTTTTCACTTATTATTAAACACCTTATTAATCACATTCACTTATTATTATAACAACAATATTAATTTAAGGAACAATAAGTATATATAAATTAAACATGTTGTCAACAACCTCCGAATAGAATAATAATTTAGATTTATTTTTCGGAGAGAAATAACCATATACCAATACACTTAAATATACTCGATTTTTTCCAAAGAATTTTCTCTACAAATTCGTTTCGTTTAATAAATATTATTTTATTATGGTACAAAATGTAAATTACACTCTTTTATTCAGTTGTGTAAGTTTTCATCCTTTATCATTTGAACAAAATTCAAATTTTTGGAATATATTCGTAATAAATACCATTCTTTCGTGTTATAATTGAAAAGTAGAATATATATTGATAATTTATTCGTAATATGTATGTAACAATTCGTACATTCAGCAACTCACTCATATTATATACGAATTAATCAGTAAATTCAAAAGCATAAGTACAATTTTGGTTTTGACGATAAAAAAAATAAAAATGATTTACGAATTGAGATTCTTACTATTATCGAACGAATTTTAACGCATTCATTTTTTTTTCACTTTTTACGTTTATATAATGAATTTTACATAAATAGTATGAATTCGAGTTAATGAATGACATTCGTAAATAAATTGCAGTATATTTTTTTCAGTGTAAAAGATATGAATTTGAATATGATTTAAATTTTAAACGGATTTGATCTAGAATTTTTAATAGTGAAATATATTGCTCAACCATGTATAACCATAAGGATTTTCAATTTAACTACGATGTTTATACATTTTATTATACACAGTACCACCCTACAATTAAATACAAACACCCTCAAACGCACCCATACTATAATTTAGATGCTTCACTCAAAAAGTCTAGTCACTCTTCCTTAGATATTTATTCAATGAGAAATCTTTAACTTTTTCATTGAGAAAAATATGTTTCAAAACTAAATTTTTTTTTTCTCAAAATACATTTTCATACAAACTTGGATCTCATGAGTAAAAGTAATTTCATTGTGCATTCACTGTAAATTGTACAGTACAACAGTAATGACACTGCTACAGTGTCATAATATGAAAAAAATTGAACTTTGTATGGATATTGAGTCGGTTTGAATCGCATGCAATATTTTTGAAAGTATTTACAAATCTACTATTGCTTTACCGAATTGTTATATTAAAGTCATTATTTTTAACATATCTGGCTATTTCACAGATATTGTCTTATCTTATAAATCTTATTTCTTATTTGTATATAGGTAGAAACACAACACGGACGATAACGTCGGAAGATAAAAAAAAACGTCTACAATTTCGCTGTTGCAACCACAACAAAGGCGACAGGGTGAAAAGCAGTCAAAAATAAAATTGCATAAACTAAAATACTCTGTTTTTTGTCAAAATGAATTTTAAAAATTTCAATTTTAAAAATAACTAATTTTTACTAATAAATAAATAATAATAATTTTTCTACTAATAACTAATTTTAAAAATAAAATACAAAATACAAATTATGAAAATATATAAATGAATAAAACCGAACTTTGAACATAAACTGAAAATTCAGTTGACAACTCAAAACAAAACGATTACAACCTCAGAAACGCAAAAAACATCAGAAAATCATATTTTTCAGCTGGCGGCACTATCACAATAACATTAAAAATTACCCTTGCAACCAAATAAAAATAAAATTGATATCTGGCAATAATCATCGCCGACGATAAATTAGAAATAGAATCTAAAATTCCTCCGACGAAAATAACTTTTTCGTTTATCGCAGTAGTTGTGTTTGAAATGTATGTATCCTCCCTAGTAAAAATTGTTCGCTAGTTTACTAATACAATTTACAAAAAAAAATATTAAACAACTACGGATAAGCAAAAAATATTGAAGTATTGATGATATTTTCATTGTATTTCTTAAAAGAAAGAAATAAGTGATCCTGCCATGAATATTTTGATGAACTTCTTAAATTACTTTCATGATAATTATCAGCAACTAACATTTTTCACTCCCTCTCTTTGCTTTCGTTGCATTTTATGATTCTTTTTGATATATCTTGTAAACATAATCAACAAATTTTTTCTATTCAAGATTTTTTATTAAGAGTTTAGCAATGGATCTAACCATTATGTAGTTTAGAATTCTAAGACACTAGAAATGAATTTATTCAATTGAATAGAATGAAAAATTGCTTTGAAAAGTGAAAGATCCGTAACAAAAGTTTTATTTCAATTCCGGTCGGTTCGGGAATCGAACCGGCGTCCCTCTGATCAAAGTTTTTATGGTTAACCATTTAACCAACTCGACCAGCGACGAGATAAAATTTTGTTTTTGAACGATCGACTTAAACATCACAATTATTTAATTCATTTTTAGTGTCAATTTTTTGTCTTATTTATTTATTCTACGAACACGTTTTACCGTTCTTCATACCTCAACTAAGTTGACATTGAATGAAGAACATTATGGATCTACGAATATGGGAGACAAATCCCAACTAGTGGAGAATGGTCACTAACCAATTTAAATTCAAGATTTTTTATTAAGAGTTTAGCAATGGATCTAACCATTATGTAGTTTAGAATTCTAAGACACTAGAAATGAATGTATTCAATTGAATAGAATGAAAAATTGCTTTGAAAAGTGAAAGATCCGTAACAAAAGTTTTATCTCAATTCCGGTCGGTTCGGGAATCGAACCGGCGTCCCTCTGATCAAAGTTTATATGGTTAACCATTTAACCAACTCGACCAGCGACGAGATAAAATTTTGTTTTTGGACGATCGACTTAACCCTGGTTAAACATTCCAATTGAAACCAATTGAAAAAAATGAATTGGATTAATCGGAATTCTGCATTGGGAATTTCCAATTAAATCCTATTCAAAAAATCTATTTCCAATACAATCCTATTCATTCCTATTAAATATCTCTATTTTATTTTTCAACCGGAATGGATAAGATTCTATAGGAAATGTATGTAAATAGGAATTAATTGGAAATTTCCATTGCAGAATTCCGATTAATCCTATTCATTCCTATTAAATGTCTCTATTTTATTTTTCAACTGGAATGGATAGAATTCTATAGGAAATGTATATAAATAGGAATTAATTGGAAATTTCCATTGCAGAATTCCGATTAATCCTATTCATTCCTATTAAATATCTCTATTTTATATTTCAATTGGAATGGATAGAATTCTATAGGAAATGTATATAAATAGGAATTAATTGGAAATTTCCATTGCAGAATTCCGATTAATCCTATTAATTCCTATTAAATCTTTTTATTTATAGTAACAAAAAATAAATTGCAGATTAATCCTATTATTATTTTTTGATTGGATTCATTTAAAATGTCACAATCGAACGGCGGAAATTAAATTAACCAGCAATACAAAGTAATTTTATTTATTTAATTTTAAGAACTATTGCTAAAATCACTGGATAAACAAATATTTTCTTTATTACTCTCTGCCTCGTTTTCTATACCTTCTCCTAACACCTCTTCATATTCTTCTCCATCCTCGCTTATATCCTTTGGTCTGGTTTCAGTAACATTATCGTTTTCTGAAAGTGTAATATTATATTTACATATTAAATTAAATTAAATTTTTTTTGTTCAATGTATATACTTTTGTATGTACATTGAAGCTGATCTCTTCGATAAAATTGTTTCACCGTCTGCGTTTATTATTGATGTTGTGTGACCACAATTAAAAATGCCAAGCTGTAGAATTTTATTTAAATATTTCGGTCCTTTTTTGGGACCCTCTTCAGTAAAGTTTATGTTAAAACTTATTACGAACTATTCTGAACCTAAGAAAGTATTAGGTTCAGAATAGTTCGTAATAAGTTTTAACATAAACTTTACTGAAGAGGGTCCCAAAAAAGAACCGAAATATTTAAATAAAATTAAACTGTGATCTATAGCTTGGCATTTTTATTTGTGGTCAGACACCACCAATAATAAATGCAGACGGTGAAACGATATTTACATATTTTTAATTTTAACATTGAAAACATACCGTCGGCCTTAATTTTTTTTTTCATCCGCTATCATCTCTCCTATCCAATAGCACAACTTTCCACGCAGTTTATCCTTTTTCAATTCTCCGTCAGGGTTTGGGTACTTTTTATCCAAGTACTTCTGGAAACATCCTTTAAAAAAGATTATACATATATGTTTTGTCGTTTTATAAACAAATCTTTCTTGATCTTGAAAATTATAAAACAAAAGAGCTTCAAGATACTACATTATACCATGTTTTAAATTATTGAAACATGCCTTCAAATGTTTGATAAAACATACAAATGACACAAAAAACAAATAAAAAAGTCTTATGGCCTCGTCATATTTTAACTAACCTCGAATAGCGGTTAGTTTTGTTTGGTCCAAAGCAGTTGGTCGATTTGAGAACATTTCTTTCGATCGATTACTCGTTCTTCCTGTTACTGTGCTTCTCTGCAGTTCGGCACTAGTAAAAAGACATCTTGTCAAATCTTTTACGAACAAGGATTCTTTTTTTGATGCCATCACAAGGTTATAAGTATCGGTTGAAATCCAAATATTACTACCAATGTGTGTCTGCAAAAATTAAGCCACGATAAAATACAAATTAACTCAAATTCATTGATTTTTAAATTTTATAAAAATACTCAATAAAATATATTTACTTTGTTTTCAACCGTGTTATCGTACCCAATTGATGGAAATTCGGATGCTGTAGGATTTTTTGTTTTTTGAATTTTTACAAATTCTTTTACAACATCTAAAACAAATTTTTAAGCAATTTAAGTTGGAAATAAGGAAAGAATTATGTATATGTTTCGAAGCCGAAATTTACCTGCTATGGTATTAATTTTACCAATTGTTGTATTTTGTAGTTGAAAATTTATTTGCGTAAGTTCATTGATCTGATCTTGTTGTTGTGAAATTATCATTTCCTTTTCTTCTAGTTTTTTTTTGTTTTCAGATAGTAGTTCTCTCAATCTTTTAATTTCTTCTTGACCATCTGTTTTTTCGCATGGCTCTATCAATTTTGAATTTTCATTTTCGATATTCTATAAAATATAGAAATGCTCTTTTATAAACTTTGGAAATAAAAATGGTAACTGTTTTGCACTTAACTGCTACGGTAAAAGATGTTTAGATATTTAAAATTTTGGTTAAGTCACAAAGTAATTTCTAACTAAGGCTGTATTCGAAACCAAAACTTTTTTGAAACTTATTAGTGGAAACTTACTTATTCAAATAAGTAACCTAAGAAGGTGACTTATTTTCTATCTCTTTCTTACATAAAAATCTAATTTGATTTGTAATGTCAAATATTTTCTCGTTGATTTTTGTAATCTTTATATTTTATAAACGAAAAAACGATTTTAGAAAACGAATAAGTAAGTCTCCACAAATAAGTTTCAAATAAGTTTTGGTTTCGAATACAGCCTAAGTTCCTTTCGAACTAAATCTATTTATTGTCCCTTTTCACACTTTTATGCAGTGTAACACATCACTTCTTCGTTCTTAACCTCTTTGCCTATAAACTAAATTCAAATATGGCAGCTCGAATTTAGTTTATAGGCAGAGAAGCAAGAAACGAATAAGTGATATGTTGTACTGCATACAAGTGTGGAAAGAGCTATTAAAATTTAGATTGCATAGTAAACCTACTGCCTAATATATATTTATATAGGATATTTCAAATTTAAATTTTGAAACCGACTGATATTAATATAACGCGGCTAATGATTTACTTTACTATTGACTAAAATAAAAAATTATTACCTCCCTATTTGTTGCATCTTTATCGCCTTTTCTTTTTTTATCTGGACTTATTGAGGTCGAGTTAAATTGCTCTTTTCTCTGTAAAGAAAAACCTATTATGCATAATCGAAATGATAAGTAATTGAATAGATGAGGATAATAAAACCGTATTTTTAACCTTTAAGGACTGGACCCTCAAATTTTCTTTTTTGTCATCTAAAATTTTTGAATTTAAACTCGATGCATTCTGTAGTTTTGTTTTTTGTACTGGTGTATCTGACTCAGTTGAACTCATTATAATTTTTTTAGAAGGAACACGTGTTCTCTTCGTTTCAACAACTGCGTCGATTTTATCTTCAGACTCTACAAAAGCGATTTATAAAAAAAGTAGTAAGTATTAAATTATTAATGAATTTATTAGTACAAGAGATGACTTACCTGCAACAAAAAGGACAATGCCTGTCTTGGAAACACCGTTTATACACATATGGTATTTCTTGTTTTTATATTCGCTATTGAGCTTGAATTTCAAAATATCTTTCACACGGATTTTTCTTTTTCCATTTTCACCAGCAATTTTCACATATGCCCATTCGTGTGACATAGTTTTTTGGGATTCTGGATCGCCTATAAAAAAATGTAAGGGATTAAGTTTGTTTAATATGAATCTTTACTTTATAGTAAATCATAATTATTCCAACTTACTTTCAGACATTTTAACTTCTTAATAACTTAAACGCACTTGCACTGATATATATAAATATAACATATATTATATATATTTATATTTATATAATGTAATTATATTATTTAACTTAAATAGAATTACTTTAAACTTACACCAACGCTTGATAGTAAAAAACTAAAATAGCTGCAACCAAAACCACCGATATTCATAGCCTAATTGACGAAATATGCATAAAACAATGAACGTACTGCAATATGCAAAAAAATGGATTATAGAGTTTTTGATTAAACTTTTTTGAATTTTTTTTATATGGAGTTTTATATTTCAAGATGGCGTTAAATTTTTTTTAAAATTTTGTTTATACAAATTGAGTTTTAATTTTAAAATGGTGCCAAATGTTCACTATATTTTTTCTGTGCTAAGAAAACAAGCAGGCTTACATATCGGTGGTTTTGCTGCAACCTTATTTAAACATCCAATCGTTATATCGCTGTATGGCAATGACAAATTGTCATACAGCATCGAGAATCAGAAATCAAGATTGTGTATTTAAAATTTATTGCAATAATAATAATTTAACCATAGTACAACTTGAACACGACACAAAGTAAGCTTGACGTACAAGAACTAACATTTATTTTGAATTTTGGATATACAAATCACACTATAGCAACTTTGCGTTGAATTCGAAAATTATAAACAAGTGAAAACTCTAAACAAAACTTTCGATATGTAAGCCTGCTTGTTTTTTAGCACAGGAAAAATTGTGATCTTATAGCGCAATTTTGAAATTAAAACTGATTTTAAAGATATTTAACGCCATCTAGAAAAATAAAACTCTATATAAAAAAATTTATTCAAAAACTCATTCCATTTTTTTCGCATTTTTTCCATTGTTTTTTAATATGACGTCAATCAAGAAGGCCATGATTATGGGGGGTTATGCTCTAAAGCAAAACCCCCGATATATCATAGCCATACCCATTCACGCCATTTGCAATTAACAATGAACATTGCCATATGCAAAAAATTGGATTAGTGTTTTTGATTAAATATTTTTGAATTTTTTTTATATGGAGTTTTATTTTTCCAGATGGCGTTATGAGCGTTATGACGATTTTTTGAATTTTTTTTATATTAAGTTTTAATTTCAAAATGGCGCTACAAGTTCACGATTTTTACTGTGCTAAAAAATGAAGAAGGCTTCAATATCGGGGGTTTTGTCTAAAGTAAAATGTTTGCAACAAATACACTAGCGACTGTGTTAAATTTGGAAATTATAAACAAATGTCAAAACTATCGATATATTTATATATATTTATACAACAGCGATTATTTTGTTCAACATTTAATTTAATTAATACAATTAATTATTTCTGCGTTTCGATAAATTTAAAGCTTATAACGACATATATAACAAAAGGTAAGTTCAGTAATTCATGTGAAGTTGAAGTATTTCGGTTTTAAATTTCTCATTTTTTTAGGTTACAAAAATTTGGGTAAAATATTTCATCAATAATGGATAGAAAAAAAAGACGTAAATCCTATAAAAATGAATTTTCAAAAAGCTTCGATTACGCCAATGTGAATCCTAGCACTATTTATCGTTGGAAGAAGCGTTCAACTGAAGGTCGGTCGAGTGAATGTTTATAATAAATTAAATGTAATTATTTTTTCTTATTTATTTATTTAAACGTTTGTTGATATTATAGGAATGCAAACCTGTAGATTACCATCCTCTTACGAGTCTATGCATGATGTGGACATGTCGAATGATAAAACTCACGATACTTCATCTTCTTCCGAATATGATTTTTATGAAGATTCAGATTTCGAAGATAAAAATGATAGTTATAAGACACTATTTCAACACAGAAATTATATTCCAAAAAAAACAGTGGACACTTATGATTTAGAAAGTCGAATAATGTTTCCACTCTCCAATATTACAGTTTGGGAAATGATGAATATGGTGACATCTGTAACAATTAAATACAATTTGTCAGATGAAGTTCAACAAGCAATCTTAAATATGATTAAAACATTGGCTGGACCCGAATTTGACCATTTGGACACATCAAAGTATTTAATGAATAAACTTTTTAATCCCCCAGATGAAACAATTTCTTACTTTTTCTATTGCTCATCGTGTTATAATTTATTGACAACAACTGCTATTTCAAAACTGTCAATTAAAACGAAAGAAGTAAAATGTGAGAAATGTAATGCATTACACAATTTATCGTTAAATAATGATAATTATTTCATGACAGTTGATTTAAAATATCAATTACAATCTCTGTTGGAAAATCCATCAATCCGAAGTATGATTGATGATCATTTATTAATACAAGAGAAAGAGAAATGCAATGGTACCATTTGTGATATAAATGATTGTGAAAGATACAGAGAAGATATTTTTATAAAGTCCAAAATAGAAAATAAGGATACGGAGATCGTTCTAACTTTAAATGTAAATTTAGACGGAACACCTCAATTTGAAAGTGGCCGGCATAGTTTTTGGCCCATACAATGCATAATTAATGAAATTCCGAAGCAATTTCGCAATAAGTGCATGCTTCTTGCAGCACTTTGGTACACAACATGTGAACCAACACCGCAGTTTATGAACATTTATTTAAATATGTTTATAAGTCAAATTAAAAGTTTGATGGAAACTGGGTTACGCATTGTAATCGAAGATGCAACTATTGTCACCTACTATTTTAAAATATTTTGCTTTCCGGTTGATTCAGTTGCTCGACCAATTATGCAAAATCGGTTACAATTTAATGGCTCATTTGGTTGCAGTTGGTGTTATATCAAGGGTGTTAGTATATCAGGCTCCATGAGATACCTACTTACAAGCGAAAATCCTGCTCTAAGAAACCACAAACAGTATTTGGTTGACGTGAAAAAACGTGAAAGGGATATCAAGAAATTACCTAAAACCAAAAAAAATGCTAAATATACTGTGAAAGGTGTTAAAGGGTCTAGTGTTTTGGCATCGCTTCCTGATTTTGATTGTATTTGGTGCTACTCTTATGATTATATGCATGGAGTTCTGTTAGGAGTAACACGGCAACTATGGACTACTTGGAGCAATAATTTCCTAAGCAATGCCCAAAAAAAAATCGTAAATCATCGTTTATTAAAAATAACGCCACCAAACGAAATTCACCGCACACCGCGTGTTTTAAAAAAAAAAAAGCATGGAAAGCAACTGAGTGGCGTTCGTGGCTGCTTTTTTACAGTATCCCCTGTTTGATAGATGTGTTGCAAGAGGAGGCTTTGAAGTCATATCAACTCTTTGTGAAAAGTATGTTCACATTACTTTCCGAAACAATAACAGAAGACGAATTACTTGAGTGTGAAATGGATATTTTAACCTTTGTAAATGATTAAGTGTGTTCCATTTACCACATTTTCCTTTACTTTTGTACTAAATTTCGTTTTCAAGTTAACCATATCAAATGATGGTAAAGCTACGTGACAAACTTACGTTTCTATTCACCGCCAGAGTTTTTGTCAGTTTAGAGAATAATTTCAAATATGTTTGCCCAAATGCTTATACAAATTTAGAATTTCAAGCCTAAATGTGATATTTCTGTCCAGCTTTCTTTAATTGTTTATATTTTGCATGAATCATAATTTTAATTTTCAGAAATTTTTAATATTTAATTAATTTTCTTAAATTTAACAAACTCAAAATAAAATTTAAACTTAAAATTTTTTCAAACTAATAATTTTTTTTTACGTTGTTTAGCAATATTGTTTTTCAAAATTGTCAAAACAATTTATTGTCAAAAAAAAAATGTCGGTAACGTGTGGTAAGAAAGAATTTGAGTTGTAGTAGATCAAAAATCTAATACACCTCACATTTAAGCCGTTCCATTTAAAATTTGGTTCGGGTAGCAAGTTTACCTAAAAGGAACACGGGTATTGTCAAAACTTTTATGGGCAAGTTTTTATGACTTTTAACGTTCATTGTCTTCTTCATATGGTTGAAAGTGTTCGAAAGAATGGCCCATTATGGGCAACGTCAACATACCCATTTGAAAGCAATATTTATCAGCTAAAGCAAGATGTAACCGGTCCAGTGGCGTCATTTCACCAAAATCTTGGGGGGGGCGAGAATTTAAATGACATAAAAAGATTTTTTTCGTAAAACATAACATACACATTTTTATACACACATATATTTAAAAGCATTTAAATGCATGGACTAAGAAATACAAATAAAATGATTTTGAGCTACCTCGGTTACTCTGCTAGATCTTTGTCTTCTGTTGTTGTTTCATTGAAGCGAATGTCGCAAAGTTCTGCAAAATCCCTTCATTTGTTAAAAATAATTTTAAATTTAGTATCATCTCTGCATTGTTTAAGCATCAAGAAAGTAGTTTTAATTAAAGCGTTTGTTCTAGAAATTATTATATCTTTGCTTTGTCACTGTTCAGAGAGTGAATTTGTAAACGACAGCAGATCGTGCAGCATAAAAAAAGGATGGTTTTTCTATACGATCCCAGGCATCCCGGGATTTAAAATTTATGAGTCACGTAGTCCCAGGATCCATAAAACACCACGGGATTGCAATCCCTACGTGACTCCTCTTATGTCGAATCGTTTTTTTGTTTGTTTGTTTGTTTTCCTTTATTTGTCTCAGAGAGAAAGAGTTATGTCTACCCTAAACTGACCAGAGCCAAATCGTTAAAATTTGGGACAAAATGCAAACATTTTTCCAAATACTAGCTAATTAGAATTTCTATTGCGAGAAAGTGGGACGGTGAAAACGTGCTAACTAGATTGTGCATAAATTTACTATTTAATGCTTTCCTTTACTATTTGTTTACTATTTAATTCTACAAAAAATTCTTTTATTTTAATTGGACATTTTTCAACCGTTAGGAAACGTGTTTACAGTGGTTCGTACATTTTCAAAATTCTTTCTAGTGCTGGCATTACATCCAGTCAGCGAGTTTCACTGTATGTATCCAGTAAGTTGGTTATGTTTGACATTACTTTTGCCGCAGAACTCCTTCAACTTAAACCAGTAAAGACAGTAAAATATCCAAATTTTTTTAACCCTGCCATTTAAATCAGCAGCACTTCTTATTGCATTATTTAGAATACGGGCTGCGGATCCAATACCCAGTACATTCTGATTCAAATTCGCGTTTAGCTTGCTTTTATCTTTTCACCCCTTGACGTGACACCACTAAAATTGGTGTTCGTGTTATCAGCGCAAATTGCAACTAGTTTTTTGTCAATGTTAAATAACAACAAGAAAACAAAATAACAACAAAACTTGTTAATCTACTGGAGCTGGCGGCTTATAGCAACGCTTTTTTACGTTTATCTGTATCTATATGTCTTTTAATATCATAATGTCCACTGTTAATTTGCAAATTCACTCCGACTGGTAATACAATAAACTTTTGCGTCGTTATTTTTTGATTTTTTTTACAAAAGGATAGTCCAATTCAATATCGTATGAGAATTTACGTAAACGTTTTCTATCCGTCTTGATTTGCAGGAGAACTTTTTAAATATAATTTTAAAAATTAGTATAAATTTACCTTTTATAGTAGCTTAAAACTTCTGTTACACAAGTAAAGACTGCAAAACAATTGAAACAATTTATTTTAATTTTACTAAATAATTAATATCTTTTCTGTATTCTGTAAGTATAAGAGGTATATAGTATACCTCACGTTCTATCTTTTGCAAATCTATACCATTTATTAAGATTTTATCCTGTTTACTTTGTTTGTTCTTTATTGAGAAAAAAAATTAGAAATTAGAAAGTAATAATTTTACTTTTGAGCTACCTAGTTAAAGTGTGTTTAAACAGAGTTTGAAACGCTACTTATATCACTCCTTTACTTTGTTCTTTCAGAGTGCGTAACTTAAAAAAAATATAACACTCCCACACAGAGGAGTGAAAATAGTAAAATATCATTCTTGCTACTAAATTGAAAAAAAATATTTTCTTTCAAATACTCAAAATTTTTATTTTTGCTTCAAATTTGATGCTTTCCAACGTAAAATGCTTCGAATGATTCGTTCAATTATTCATGTATTGTTAGAAAAATGAATATAAAGGATAACTAATTTTGTTCTTTTGCAAATCGAATAAAAGAACAGGAAAATGTAATCTGTTCCAAAGGAGTAAAATCGAAAAAACAAAAATTTTATTTTTTCGAATAAAGTAAAATTGTAAACTCTGGTTTGAAAATTTAAATGTTTATGAATTTATACGGAAAACTGCGTCTTTCTAAGTTAAATATTTTGTATTTTATTTTTCATAATATACTTTCGATCCCTCGTATATACACCAGGGAGATGTTTCTATAAACAAAGAAACCTTTTCGCTGAGGTAGATGTGTTAGACATCAATAGATATTTGCAAAATAAAATGTAAATTATTGAAGTGAAAAAAACTGAGTTTAGTATTTCTAAGAAAATTATAGTTAAAACACTATTTAGTAAAAAAAATATTGCACTGGTTTGTTCTCTCAATATAGTTGAATCAACATGTACATAACATCATACAAACTGTAATAAAAAACTGTGAAGTCATTGCTTTGACTAAGATATTGCGCAAACTGTACGTAGGTAGATATAACGTTTTTTGATTATTTCGATAATGCGGGCAAATGTGGTGGAAATATTTGTTTCGTGGGACGCTTCGTGAGACAAATTTCTCCGTGGGACAACGCAACGAAATGTGGAACATTTCCACGCAGCGTGGGACGTCTGGGCAGTTTACTACCCATAAACGTGCGTAAATTTTTCATTTGATTCGAAATTGTACAATTATTGCGGACTTCTTTTAAATCTATAAGAAAAACCTACCACAAAAAAAAATAGTTTCTCCCTCCCTGTATAAAAAAATGAACAAAGATTGACGTTTAGGATACATTTTAAATTTTATTATAACCAACCAAACATATAATTTTGCTATTTTATGAATTAAAAATTATAGTCCATATAGCGAAATGAATTTGTCAGCAAGGTTTCATAACATATTTTGAAAATATTTACATAACTTAATTTGTTCGTGTTGTTAGAAAATATTGCTTGTCCATTATAAAACATTCACTATTATAAAATCACTGGAAATAACACAAAAAATTTAAATTACTCCCGTAATTATTTTCATTCATTTTATAAAAATTAGCACAACTATCAAGAAAACTTTAGATATGTTATAGGATTTTACATTTAGAATTGTTTTTAATTTATTGTTTTTAAAAAAGTTGTAAAGTTTGTACAATATGATATAGATAAAAAACAGGGCCAAACAGTCAGGGTTCTCAAAATAAGTGGGGTATGGAGGGATCAGTTTTTATTGTTTAAAATTTTTTTTTTTATTTTTGATCTACGGGTGTGACAAACCCGCGTACTCCAGTCCCTGCTATTGACATACGAGTTAACGTGAGATATCACATACCACTGGCAATAGCAGTGAGATATCACTAGCCAAGGTGACGTTTTAGGGGTGGTGGCGGATGAACTGTCTTCAGTCAACGGTAGCACTCTCAATCTTAGCTGTGAAATAATCCTTAATGATAAGACGCTATTGCTTCCTTGAAGAAACGAGCCTTCATATAACTATGTGTGGGCTTTAATCATTAAGAAAGATGTTGCGTCAAAGGATCAAGGAATAGGCAGCCGGCTAGATTATTGGCAACTACATTTTTGTTTTGTTTCAGCAAATTTTTGCCAAAATTTGCTATTTACTTTTTAATCTACTTTTATTTTCTTTATTCTATCATAAAATATTGGCCTATGTCATATTTTGTCAGTGATAGGATTTTTTGTTTAGTTATCCATTCTTTAACAAAAAATATAAAAAAATAAAACAAAGGAAGATTTACGTCCATCAACACCTTCGAACGTATGTTGTTGTGGGACCTTGGTCTTAAGAGGTTTTTAGGTGTTATTGTGACACATATTGTAATTCCTACTACACAACACATTTTATTAAAAAAAAAAATAATTAGGTTGTGTTCTCCTGCATGTACTTACTTTTAAGTTTATATAAATTACCAATGGCCAATAACGATTGAAATTTGAATGTTAAATACTGCACTATGAACTCTCGAGGAGCCCTATACTAATGAAATATTTTGTTTCCTCTGGCTCAGACACGAATATCTTCGAACAAAACACAATCGTTTTTTAAAAGCGGTAATGTCGCGCACCTTATAGTACGATAGAATTTTGTCAAAATACGCACCCACGGCGTTTTTGGAAGAACGATCGTGTTTTGTTTATAAAACTGATTTTATCAGAAGATTAGAAGCAATTCGACCGCCTTTCATATCGGCGGCGCTCTAGTCCTTGATACAAAGAACGATAACGGTTTGAATATTGCGATGAACTGTACTTTAGTCGGGCCAAAATAATATGTAACGTAATAATTATATTATCAGATATATTTCAATTAATAGTATGCGATAAAATTGGTATAGTAGTTAAGTAAATCTTCTAGAAATTAGACGAATTTACAAAATAGCCGTGCATTGAAATTTTTATAGTGTATAATTCTACCACGATTGGATGGTTTTATTGAATCGATGTATTGAATTATTGATAGTATCAGATCCTTGGGGGGGGGCCAATGCCCCCCCCAGCCCTACCCAATTGACGCCCCTGAACCGGTCCAAAAGGTGTAATGAACCAAATCGCAACTCGAACATTACGTCGTAATGCTTTTAAAAGTTATATATCTACTTGTGAACATAAAAATTCTTGGAACTTTTGTAAAAGCGTACTACATAAACGCAAACAAATATCCTGCAATTTCACCAGAGATAAAGACGGGGTATTATTAGTTAGTGATAAAAAATTATTGGCAACAGATAATAGTTTAGCTAGATATAGTCGATGTATTTATGAAGGAACTGTCTATCACAGCAAGATATATAGTAGGGCAAAAAAAACTAATAATACTTACGTATTTCTAAAAGATAAAAGAGTAGCAAGAATAGTGAAATTTATTTTAAAAGGAAACAAAACATTGCTTGAAGTTCAAATAGCAGATTTAGAGCAATTTAGAAATATGAAACATATATGGAGAGTTCGACAATTTGAAAATGATTTAAAATATATAACATTTAATGATGTATTGAATAAAGTTATTTTTATAAGTATAGACAGTTATATAAATAATAATCAAATAATGTATGATAATTATGTATGCTTACAACCAAATAATATAGAAGTTCAATAATAATTATTTTTATTTTTTCTTAAAAATTGCGAAATTCTATAAGGTTTCACCAAACAAACTCTTTTAAAAATAGTACAGAAACTTAATTGCGAGTCTCCAATATAATCCTGTTGAAATTTATCATATTTGTTTACTAATAATATTTGCTTACTAACATCCTCTTCAATGTTCATACAATTAACATATTATTTCGAATTTCCATTTTCCGAATGAAATCCCTGAATTCCTTTTAAAGCTCAATTGAAAATTTCCAACTAAATCCTGTTAAATTCATAAAATTCTTTAATTTTTTTCAAAGTTCTTTTTCCTATCGAATCTCTTAATTTCCTATTGAAATTCAACTGGAAATTTCCAATAGAATCCTACAAATCCTGTGGCACGGTTAATATTTCTTCTAAGTTCCATTTTCCTAATCAAATTCTTGAATTCCTATTAAAACTCAATTGAAAATTTCCAATTAAATCCTGTCAAATTCATAAGATCGTTTTATCTTTTTTCTAAGTTCTTTTTTCCTATCGAATCTCTTAATTTCCTATTGAAATTTAATTGGAAATTTCCAATAGAATCCTACAGATCTTCTGGCATGGTTAATATTTCTTCTAAGTTTCATTTTCCTAATCAAATTCTTGAATTCCTATTAAAACTCAATTGAAAATTTCCAATTAAATCCTGTTAAATTCATAAGATCGTTTTATCTTTTTTCTAAGTTCTTTTTTCCTATTGAATCTCTTAATTTCCGATTGAAATTTAATTGGAAATTTCCAATAGAATCCTACAGATCTTCTGGCACGGTTAATATTTCTTCTAAGTTTCATTTTCCTAATCAAATTCTTGAATTCCTATTAAAACTCAATTGAAAATTTCCAATTAAATCCTGTTAAATTCATAAGATCGTTTTATCTTTTTTCTAAGTTCTTTTTTCCTATCGAATCTCTTAATTTCCGATTGAAATTTAATTGGAAATTTCCAATAGAATCCTACAGATCTTCTGGCACGGTTAATATTTCTTCTAAGTTTCATTTTCCTAATCAAATTCTTGAATTCCTATTAAAACTCAATTGAAAATTTCCGATTAAATCCTGTTAAATTCATAAGATCGTTTTATCTTTTTTCTAAGTTCTTTTTTCCTATCGAATCTCTTAATTTCCGATTGAAATTTAATTGGAAATTTCCAATAGAATCCTACAGATCTTCTGGCACGGTTAATATTTCTTCTAAGTTTCATTTTCCTAATCAAATTCTTGAATTCCTATTAAAACTCAATTGAAAATTTCCAATTAAATCCTGTTAAATTCATAAGATCGTTTAATCTTTTTTCTAAGTTCTTTTTTCCTATTGAATCTCTTAATTTCCGATTAAAATTCAATTGGAAATTTCCATTAGAATCCTACAGAACCTCTTTTTCTATTGAATCCTATTCATTCCGATTGAATTTTAATTGGTAGATTCGATTAAACCAATTCAATCCGATTTAATCCTATTGAGATTATATTGGATTTAATAGGATTCAATAGGTTTGAATTGGAATGTTTAACCAGGGAACATCACAATTATTTAATTCATTTTTAGTGTCAATGTTTTGTCTTATTTATTTATTCTACGAACACGTTTTACCGTTCTTCATACCTCAACTAAGTTGACATTGAATGAAGAACATTATGGATCTACGAATATGGGAGACAAATCAACAAAATTTTATCTCGTCGCTGGTCGAGTTGGTTAAATGGTTAACCATATAAACTTTGATCAGAGGGACGCCGGTTCGATTCCCGAACCGACCGGAATTGAGATAAAACTTTTCCCGTTCGGCAAAAAGCTGTCATAATGAGCTCTTAAAGGTAACCGTTTTTAGATCTGACATCCAAAATATTTATCAAACAGATAACATAAGGATATTAAAAAACCCTCTAATGCGCCACTTGCTGACATCGTTTAGATCTCTTTGAAAAGATATCAGTTAGATAACATTTTTTTGAGTTCTAAATGATAGCATTTTAGAGAGATCAAAAAGTTATTAGATTTTTTAGTTCAATTAAGGGTTATTTCGTTAGGTTATTTTAAATAATTAAAATCATTATTAACAGACTACTTCACTTTATTTTTTATTTTACTATAAATAATTCATTGTACAATAAATTTAAATAAAATAATAACATATAAAAGAGATGTCACACAGCTTTTCGATATGTACTGTTGATCCCAGATACTATAGATTTTTCTTCATAACTATATGAGCTTTAGAACTGGTTGATAGAATTGCATTTATATTAATAATACATGCCTGATGTTTATTGGCATGGTTTGATGTATAGAGGAATATCTGAAAAATGATAATGGTAATAAAAATATTTCATCCAGTTACTATAGTTTCCACAACACTTTATAAATTGAATTCCCAGATTTTTTGCAGAATCATATAGTACAATATATTATGATAGGTATGATATATTACGATATATATATATATTACTACATAGTAATATATATCATCAAACCATTATTTATTTTATATATTCAATAATTTTATTTTATTTATTATTTATTTTA
This sequence comes from Diogma glabrata, assembly GCA_963693315.1. Lineage (NCBI taxonomy): Eukaryota > Metazoa > Arthropoda > Insecta > Diptera > Cylindrotomidae > Diogma > Diogma glabrata. Next base: position 213,686,334 of record OY856186.1, read on the forward strand.
TATTTAATCACTACAGCTATATTACTAGCAATTTGAAATCTTATATAACCTGTTAAACACTGTTCATGTAGTGACATGTTAATTTTATATCCCAAAAAGTTAAATTATATAAAAATTAAAAACAATATTACAGCTGCCCATGTTCACCATGAAAGTTTGTTCAAATCAAGCAATACCGATTTTAGGTTATGCTAGAATGTTGACAATTTGGTATCATATTTATGTCTTAAAACACCGACAGTATAGTTATCATATAGGTATCTTTTTGGTCTCAATAAAGTGATCTCTTCAAAAAGTTGTCAAAAAGATAACAATTTTATGAGTTCTAAAAGACACCATTTTTTAGATAGCATTAAGGTATCTTTCTGATGTTTATGCCGAGCGGGTTGCTACGGATCTTTCACTTTTCAAAGCAATTTTTCATTCTATTCAATTGAATACATTCATTTCTAGTGTCTTAGAATTCCAAATTTTTTCTAGTTTTGTTTTTACGTTTAGAGCTCCAACTTTGTGATTTTTGTCAGTTTTTGGTTAAAAGTGAAATATTGTGTTGAAAAACAATATACAAATCAATAGTGATTATCGGTACAGAAAATCGAAGAAGCTGCAGTACAATAATTTTTTGTTATAATAATTTTTAATTTCAGGAAAAAACTGACGCGTCTAAATCATAGAGGAAGAACCAACCATCTCTTTAAAAAATATTAATGCTTTATTAAATTAATTTTAATGCCTCAAAAAATTTATAATTGATAAAATTCTAATTTAAAACATAAAAATGGCTTTTAAAATACCACAATTTTCTTTTGTTCTACATTTTATTCTGTATTCTATACTATTTTTATTTCGTCGGTTTATTGGTAGTGAAATTCCTGATGAAGTTCATTCATGAACTCTCTGTTTTATCATTCATGAGTTTCCGGTAGATATTCATCAATAACTTCATGAGTTCCATAATACTGATATTCATAATGATTCATTCATTATGAAAACATTCATTAGAAGAGAAGAGAGAGAATATTCATTCATTAGAAGAGAAGAGAATATACAAAAGTAAATAAGTGAATTCACATCACAAGCTCATATACGTTTCATTGAATAGGTAATCATGATTTTCATGATGAACTATTGTATGAATTCACTAATTCTCTTTTACTAGGGTCATCACTGCTATATAGTGACAGAATGCAGAGGGATTTCTTTGTTCGAAGATCGTACAATTGGAACCCGAATCAATAGTCTTTGGGCAATCGACAAAAGTTTAAAAATAGCTTTCATCAATATCTCAAGGCGCATGTTGTTGTGGGGACCTAGGTCTTAAAAGGTATCTATGTGTTGTTGTGACAAACAAATATTTCATTAAATGTATTACTATTTTTCTGGGAGCACAAAAAATAAAAATTAAGACAATCAATAAATGATAATTTTACAAATTCAATTTATTTTATTAATTCGATATTTAATTAAAAAACACAAATAGTTCATAAAACTATGTGGTCATGTCGAATGATAAAACTCACGATACTTCATCTTCTTCCGAATATGATTTTTATGAAGATTCAGATTTCGAAGATAAAAATGATAGTTATAAGACACTATTTCAACACAGAAATTATATTCCAAAAAAAACAGTGGACACTTATGATTTAGAAAGTCGAATAATGTTTCCACTCTCCAATATTACAGTTTGGGAAATGATGAATATGGTGACATTTGTAACAATTAAATACAATTTGTCAGATGAAGTTCAACAAGCAATCTTAAATATGATTAAAACATTGGCTGGACCCGAATTTGACCATTTGGACACATCAAAGTATTTAATGAATAAACTTTTTAATCCCCCAGATGAAACAATTTCTTACTTTTTCTATTGCTCATCGTTTTTTTTTTTTTTTTTTTTATTGGAAGTTAGGCATGTTTAGTGTTAATATAATTAATTATACATTAACGTCTCTGAATATCCGAAGATACCATGCCAACTAGGGATTATAATCAATTGAGAATTAAGTTTCTTTTAGAAATTTATGAACGTTGACTTTGAACTTTTGAGGGTTAAAGTTATCAGGGAAAACCCACGAAGGTAATGAATTCCAGAGATGAGAGACTCTGTTGAAAAAGTCGCGCTGGAAGGCTACTGTTCTACATCTAATTATTTGAACCGTAAAAGGATGGGCCGCTACCGATGCTCTGGTATGACGCGATAGGTTTGCAGGCTTAGGTAAAATCGATTTGATCTCTTCAGAAACCCGTTCATCCATGATATATTTGTAGAAAATCGTCAAATCAGCAACATTTCTTCTATGCTGCAAGGAATCAAGGTCATTAGTAAGATTTGAATTACCAATCAATTTAACTGCTCTCCGCTGTACAGAATCAAGACACTTCAAACTACATAAGTATGCTCCACCCCATATGTGAGAACAATATTCCATGCAGGGACGTATAAAAGATTTGTATATTAAAAGAAGTTGTTCGCTACTGAAAAACTTACGACATCGTCCTAAAAACCCCAATTTTTGAACAGCGCTTTTTGCTAGGTTAAAAATATGAGAATTCCATTTCATATTATTTTCAACATCAACTCCTAGAAGTTTCACGGACTCTTTCTCTATCAAAACGTTGGAATCAAACTTCAATGGAAAAGGGTTAGGTGTTGATAATCTTGAAAAATGGCAAACTTGTGTTTTGGACGTATTGAATTCAACACTGTTAGTAACACCCCAATCAAAGATAGTTTTAAGATCAACGTTTAATGAATCTATCAAATTTGATCTACAGTTATTAAGCGCTAAAGGTGAATACGATCTAGGTGCAACATGAGATGCATGAAGAGTGCTATCATCAGCAAAACTATGGATAGGATTAATTGTTGAAACCAACAAGTCATTAATATAGATAAGAAAAAGAGTTGGGGACAAAGCGGAACCTTGAGGAACTCCTGCATTAGTCGAAAATACATCCGATGAAATACCGTCAACATTGACTCGAAATTTCCGCTCAGATATAAAGCTTTGCATCCAGGAAATTAGTGGCTCATCTAAACCATAACATCTCAACTTGCATATAAGATTTTTGTGCCAAACTTTGTCAAATGCTTTGGAAATATCAAGAGCAACACCGAAAGTCTCACCAAAGTTTTCAAGGGATTTGTTCCAAAGATGAGTAACAAACGAAAGCAAATCTCCTGTTGCTCTTCCTTTTCGGAAGCCGTATTGTCTTTCATTAAGTAATTTGGAAGACTCTAAGAAGCTCATTAAATTAAAATTTATATATTTCTCAAAAACTTTAGACACTACTGACAAAATTGAACTGGGTCTGTAATTGGATGGGTCAGTTTTGCTACCCTTTTTTGCTACTGGCTGTACATTAGCAATTTTCCATATTACAGGAAAAATCCCTTTCTTATAAGACAAATAAAATATTTTAGTGAGGATAGGTGCTAGCTCCCTAGCAAACGTTTTAAGTATAATTGGAGGAATATTATCAGGCCCAGATGCCTTGTTGGTATTAATTTGTAAAAGCATTTTTCGAATAATGTTTTTACGAAAAATTATTCGCTTCATTTTGAGCGATGCTTTAGGAATAGGTCTAGGTTGGAAATTGGGTTCGACTAAGGTAGAATTTATAGAAAAAATATGTCCTAGCAAATTAGCCTTTTCTTTTGGGTCAATAATAGGTATATCTCTATCAATAAGAGGAGGAAGAGAAGATTTACAGAAATTGCCTTGGATAGCCTTAGCGGCTTTAAAGAAGTTACGCGATCCAGTTGGGTGCTCAGCAAATTTACAAGCTTTTTTCAAATTAAATAGATTTTTCTCTCCATCTATTAGTTTCCTACATAAATTCCTCTCTTTTCGATACTCTCTAAGGTTTTCATCAGTTTTGTTTTGGAAAAACTTTCGAAAAGCCTTTTTTTTAGCTTTGATTGCTTTTTTGCATTTACTAGAAAACCATAGATCAACCTTCGGAATGATCAACTTATTAGGAATAAATCTACGCATGCCTTCACCTATAATTTCAGAAAAATTAATAGCAGCAATGTTTGGATCTTGGCCAGTAAGACAACTAGGTTTCCAAGGAAAGCGTTTGAAGAAGATTTTAAGTCCTTCCCAATCCGCCGCTTTGTAATCCCAAACAAGACGAGGATTCGCTTTAAATTGTTTAGGAATTTGTATATTTAATTTAGTAGAGATCAAATTATGATCTGACCCACCTAAAGGCTCTGATACTTTAAATTGTACTAAACATGGATCATTTGTCAAAAATTAGTCAAGTAAGTTGCTACTTTGTCCAGGAATGTCAGGAACTCTGGTAGGCTGGTCTATTATCTGAGTGAAATTATGATAAAGAGCAAAGAGCTCAGCCTGTTTACCTATCTCATCAGTAGAGGAGCTGTGTATGAGCCATCCTTTATTATGAACATTAAAGTCCCCTAGAAGAATAAACTTAGCATTAGGATACTGAGCTAACCTATCTATCTTTCAGACAGATCATGAAATAAATTAATGTTCTCAGGTGAATTAGGAGAACGATACAGTCCAAAAACAAACAAAGTTTGATTAGGGCAACAAATTTTTAAAGATACCATATTGTGGTGTTTAGTGTTTAATTCAAATTTTTTAATCCTCACATATGGAATAGAATTTCGAACATAAGCGCAAACACCATGTTTGTTATAGAATGAAGATTCTAGATCATAATTAGGACAAATATATATATCGTGTTATAATTTATTGACAACAACTGCTATTTCAAAACTGTCAATTAAAACGAAAGAAGTAAAATGTGAGAAATGTAATGCATTACACAATTTATCGTTAAATAATGATAATTATTTCATGACAGTTGATTTAAAATATCAATTACAATCTCTGTTGGAAAATCCATCAATCCGAAGTATGATTGATGATCATTTATTAATACAAGAGAAAGAGAAATGCAATGGTACCATTTGTGATATAAATGATTGTGAAAGATACAGAGAAGATATTTTTATAAAGTCCAAAATAGAAAATAAGGATACGGAGATCGTTCTAACTTTAAATGTAAATTTAGACGGAACACCACAATTTGAAAGTGGCCGGCATAGTTTTTGGCCCATACAATGCATAATTAATGAAATTCCGAAGCAATTTCGCAATAAGTGCATGCTTCTTGCAGCACTTTGGTACACAACATGTGAACCAACACCGCAGTTTATGAACATTTATTTAAATATGTTTATAAGTCAAATTAAAAGTTTGATGGAAACTGGGTTACGCATTGTAATCGAAGATGCAACTATTGTCACCTACTATTTTAAAATATTTTGCTTTCCGGTTGATTCAGTTGCTCGACCAATTATGCAAAATCGGTTACAATTTAATGGCTCATTTGGTTGCAGTTGGTGTTATATCAAGGGTGTTAGTATATCAGGCTCCATGAGATACCTACTTACAAGCGAAAATCCTGCTCTAAGAAACCACAAACACTATTTGGTTGACGTGAAAAAACGTGAAAGGGATATCAAGAAATTACCTAAAACCAAAAAAAATGCTAAATATACTGTGAAAGGTGTTAAAGGGTCTAGTGTTTTGGCATCGCTTCCTGATTTTGATTGTATTTGTGCTACTCTTATGATTATATGCATGGAGTTCTGTTAGGAGTAACACGGCAACTATGGACTACTTGGAGCAATAATTTCCTAAGCAATGCCCAAAAAAAAATCGTAAATCATCGTTTATTAAAAATAACGCCACCAAACGAAATTCACCGCACACCGCGTGTTTTAAAAAAAAAAAAAGCATGGAAAGCAACTGAGTGGCGTTCGTGGCTGCTTTTTTACAGTATCCCCTGTTTGATAGATGTGTTGCAAGAGGAGGCTTTGAAGTCATATCAACTCTTTGTGAAAAGTATGTGCACATTACTTTCCGAAACAATAACAGAAGACGAATTACTTGAGTGTGAAATGGATATTTTAACCTTTGTAAATGATTGTCAAAACTTTTATGGGCAAGTTTTTATGACTTTTAACGTTCATTGTCTTCTTCATATGGTTGAAAGTGTTCGAAAGAATGGCCCATTATGGGCAACGTCAACATACCCATTTGAAAGCAATATTTATCAGCTAAAGCAAGATGTAACCGGTCCAAAAGGTGTAATGAACCAAATCGCAACTCGAACATTACGTCGTAATGCTTTTAAAAGTTATATATCTACTTGTGAACATAAAAATTCTTGGAACTTTTGTAAAAGCGTACTACATAAACGCAAACAAATATCCTGCAATTTCACCAGAGATAAAGACGGGGTATTATTAGTTAGTGATAAAAAATTATTGGCAACAGATAATAGTTTAGCTAGATATAGTCGATGTATTTATGAAGGAACTGTCTATCACAGCAAGATATATAGTAGGGCAAAAAAAACTAATAATACTTACGTTTTTCTAAAAGATAAAAGAGTAGCAAGAATAGTGAAATTTATTTTAAAAGGAAACAAAACATTGCTTGAAGTTCAAATAGCAGATTTAGAGCAATTTAGAAATATGAAACATATATGGAGAGTTCGACAATTTGAAAATGATTTAAAATATATAACATTTAATGATGTATTGAATAAAGTTATTTTTATAAGTATAGACAGTTATATAAATCGTCGCTTTAATAATGAAATAACGTATACGCAAAAGTGTAGTTTCGAGATATTTGAGTTTAAAGTTTGATGTGCGCAAGCATTTGCATGGACGTTAATTTATGATTTATTAATTCTTAACCCCAGTCATAAAATAATTCGAAAATGTAAAAATACCAATTCAAAGATACCCATATGGGGAATGCAGCGCACCTATTATATAAAAACAACGTATAAATAGCATACGTTGTTTCATTATTAAAGCGACGAAATAATAATCAAATAATGTATGATAATTATGTATGCTTACAACCAAATAATATAGAAGTTCAATAATAATTATTTTTATTTTTTCTTAAAAATTGCGAAATTCTATAAGGTTTCACCAAACAAACTCTTTTAAAAATAGTACAGAAACTTAATTGCGAGTCTCCAATATAATCCTGTTGAAATTTATCATATTTGTTTACTAATAATATTTGCTTACTAACATCCTCTTCAATGTTCATACAATTAACATATTATTTCGAATTTCCATTTTCCGAATGAAATCCCTGAATTCCTTTTAAAGCTCAATTGAAAATTTCCAACTAAATCCTGTTAAATTCATAAAATTCTTTAATTTTTTTCAAAGTTCTTTTTTCCTATCGAATCTCTTAATTTCCTATTGAAATTCAACTGGAAATTTCCAATAGAATCCTACAAATCCTGTGGCACGGTTAATATTTCTTCTAAGTTCCATTTTCCTAATCAAATTCTTGAATTCCTATTAAAACTCAATTGAAAATTTCCAATTAAATCCTGTCAAATTCATAAGATCGTTTTATCTTTTTTCTAAGTTCTTTTTTCCTATCGAATCTCTTAATTTCCTATTGAAATTTAATTGGAAATTTCCAATAGAATCCTACAGATCTTCTGGCATGGTTAATATTTCTTCTAAGTTTCATTTTCCTAATCAAATTCTTGAATTCCTATTAAAACTCAATTGAAAATTTCCGATTAAATCCTGTTAAATTCATAAGATCGTTTTATCTTTTTTCTAAGTTCTTTTTTCCTATCGAATCTCTTAATTTCCGATTGAAATTTAATTGGAAATTTCCAATAGAATCCTACAGATCTTCTGGCACGGTTAATATTTCTTCTAAGTTTCATTTTCCTAATCAAATTCTTGAATTCCTATTAAAACTCAATTGAAAATTTCCAATTAAATCCTGTTAAATTCATAAGATCGTTTTATCTTTTTTCTAAGTTCTTTTTTCCTATTGAATCTCTTAATTTCCGATTAAAATTCAATTGGAAATTTCCATTAGAATCCTACAGAACCTCTTTTCCTGTTGAATCCTATTCACTCCGATTGAATTTTAATTGGTAGATTCGAAGGCTTCCTATTAAACCAATTCAATCCGATTTAATCCTATTGAGATTATATTGGATTTAATAGGATTCAATAGGTTTGAATTGGAATGTTTAACCAGGGAACATCACAATTATTTAATTCATTTTTAGTGTCAATGTTTTGTCTTATTTATTTATTCTACGAACACGTTTTACCGTTCTTCATACCTCAACTAAGTTGACATTGAATGAAGAACATTATGGATCTACGAATATGGGAGACAAATCAACAAAATTTTATCTCGTCGCTGGTCGAGTTGGTTAAATGGTTAACCATATAAACTTTGATCAGAGGGACGCCGGTTCGATTCCCGAACCGACCGGAATTGAGATAAAACTTTTCCCGTTCGGCAAAAAGCTGTCATAATGAGCTCTTAAAGGTAACCGTTTTTAGATCTGACATCCAAAATATTTATCAAACAGATAACATAAGGATATCAAAAAACCCTCTAATGCGCCACTTGCTGACATCGTTTAGATCTCTTTGAAAAGATATCAGTTAGATAACATTTTTTTGAGTTCTAAATGATAGCATTTTAGAGAGATCAAAAAGTTATTAGATTTTTTAGTTCAATTAAGGGTTATTTCGTTAGGTTATTTTAAATAATTAAAATCATTATTAACAGACTACTTCACTTTATTTTTTATTTTACTATAAATAATTCATTGTACAATAAATTTAAATAAAATAATAACATATAAAAGAGATGTCACACAGCTTTTCGATATGTACTGTTGATCCCAGATACTATAGATTTTTCTTCATAACTATATGAGCTTTAGAACTGGTTGATAGAATTGCATTTATATTAATAATACATGCCTGATGTTTATTGGCATGGTTTGATGTATAGAGGAATATCTGAAAAATGATAATGGTAATAAAAATATTTCATCCAGTTACTATAGTTTCCACAACACTTTATAAATTGAATTCCCAGATTTTTTGCAGAATCATGTAGTACAATATATTATGATAGGTATGATATATTACGATATATATATATTACTACATAGTAATATATATCATCAAACCATTATTTATTTTATATATTCAATAATTTTATTTTATTTATTATTTATTTTATATTTAATCACTACAGCTATATTACTAGCAATTTGAAATCTTATATAACCTGTTAAACACTGTTCATGTAGTGACATGTTAATTTTATATCCCAAAAAGTGAAATTATATAAAAATTAAAAACAATATTACAGCTGCCCATGTTCACCATGAAAGTTTGTTCAAATCAAGCAATACCGATTTTAGGTTATGCTAGAATGTTGACAATTTGGTATCATATTTATGTCTTAAAACACCGACAGTATAGTTATCATATAGGTATCTTTTTGGTCTCAATAAAGTGATCTCTTTAAAAAGTTGTCAAAAAGATAACAATTTTATGAGTTCTAAAAGACACCATTTTTTAGATAGCATTAAGGTATCTTTCTGATGTTCATGCCGAGCGGGTTGCTACGGATCTTTCACTTTTCAAAGCAATTTTTCATTCTATTCAATTGAATACATTCATTTCTAGTGTCTTAGAATTCCAAATTTTTTCTAGTTTTGTTTTTACGTTTAGAGCTCCAACTTTGTGATTTTTGTCAGTTTTTGGTTAAAAGTGAAATATTGTGTTGAAAAACAATATACAAATCAATAGTGATTATCGGTACAGAAAATCGAAGAAGCTGCAGTACAATAATTTTTTGTTATAATAATTTTTAATTTCAGGAAAAAACTGACGCGTCTAAATCATAGAGGAAGAACCAACCATCTCTTTAAAAAATATTAATGCTTTATTAAATTAATTTTAATACCTCAAAAAATTTATAATTGATAAAATTCTAATTTAAAACATAAAAATGGCTTTTAAAATACCACAATTTTCTTTTGTTCTAAATTTTATTCTGTATTCTATACTATTTTTATTTCGTCGGTTTATTGGTAGTGAAATTCCTGATGAAGTTCATTCATGAACTCTCTGTTTTATCATTCATGAGTTTCCGGTAGATATTCATCAATAACTTCATGAGTTCCATAATACTGATATTCATAATGAAGTCAGCATGGTTTTCATTAAAACATTCATTAGAAGAGAAGAGAATATACAAAAGTAAATAAGTGAATTCACATCACAAGCTCATATACGTTTCATTGAATAGGTAATCATGATTTTCATGATGAACTATTGTATGAATTCACTAATTCTCTTTTACTAGGGTCATCACTGCTATATAGTGACAGAATGCAGAGGGATTTCTTTGTTCGAAGATCGTACAATTGGAACCCGAATCAATAGTCTTTGGGCAATCGACAAAAGTTTAAAAATAGCTTTCATCAATATCTCAAGGCGCATGTTGTTGTGGGGACCTAGGTCTTAAAAGGTATCTATGTGTTGTTGTGACAAACAAATATTTCATTAAATGTATTACTATTTTTCTGGGAGCACAAAAAATAAAAATTAAGACAGTCAATAAATGATAATTTTACAAATTCAATTTATTTTATTAATTCGATATTTAATTAAAAAACACAAATAGTTCATAAAATAAAATAAAATAAAAAGAAACAAAGCATATAAAGGCCCACATAACGAATTTAATGGGACTTTTGTGTTAGAAACTTGATAAAAAACTTTATATTTCCAGCTTAGTAATACGTACCTTGAGCTGGTCTTCTAAATTAACAGCAGCTATCTGAGTCCTTAATGTGATCTTAATTTGGGTTAAATAAGAAAAAGTTTATTCGCAACAGTAAGTAGTTCCAAAGCAAGAAAGAAGACGACGAGCATGTTTGCATAAACATGGGCATTCAATTGCACTTTTCCATATTTCAATCGGAACTTCCTTTGCATCAAAAGAGATTTTATAATATTATCTTCACATAACTCAAATAACTGCATCTGTAGTTCAATCGGTGGTTTTGACTTTTGAGATATCAACTAGATGTGGTTCAGATGCTTATTTCATTGTGAGAGTGTGTTCTTCAAAACCAGAAAACTTTTGCGTATATTTTTCAATTAATGAGTCTGTAACGACGGACTATTTCCAATTTTTACTCTGAAAATAATAGTTTTCAAATTCAATAATAATTTCATTAATTTTCTCCAATTGTACTAAACGTAAACATTTATGTGTACCACTGTACATTTTTTTTATTTAAATAAACGCAAGTTCAATTAAAAATACAAGTTTTCATAAAGGATGGAAAAGGAAACAGAAGATCGATGATAATATGATATAAAAGCGATCAAATTGTTTGGATCGAGATTAGTATAATTTTTAAAATCAATTAGTATATAATTTTTAGATGTTCAATCAGTAGATATAAACTGAAATCGAAGAATTGTGTGTGATTGCAAAATTAAAGTTTTAAATTAATAAACTATAATAATGGTTCTTAATAAATTTTGTTTATTTTCATTTATAAATTGTTTTAAAATATATCAATTAATATATCAATTAACAGAAGCGATCCAAAATCCAGATCCATTTAAAAATAGAAAAACACAAATACACCAATATCAACACAAATTTAACCATATTACATAAAAAAAAGAAAAGGACAACATCTAGATAGATTGGAAGAAATAGAAATATATAAACATAAAAACAATAACAACATTTTAAATGATAAAATCAACACTAAAACTAACAAAATATATGACATAATAATAAAAAATAGCAGTTGAAATAGTATATAAGTAATAGTTTAAGCAAAAATTGTAATAATAATTTAAGAACTGAGGATGACGTAAGTCGAAATCGATATTCTATAAAATAAAAAATAAAATTCAAATTGTTACTATAAGGAAGATTATATTATTATTAATAAAATAAAAAAATTAAAAATAAACAGTAAAAAGTATATTTTTAAATAATGCATTTTAATATTTTTATTTATTGGTCAATTAATAAGTTTCTTTACAATTTTTCTGTGATTCATAATATAAGAGATTTCCTAGTGTAATTAGTTTGTCGTAAATTCAGTGTTTCGGCGTAATAATAGTTTGATTATATAGTTTTTGAATATATATTTGTAAAAGGTTCAAATATCATAACAAGCCCAAAACAGTTATGTAATCTTGACATATGAAACTGCCAGGTTCCTGCTCATGTAATTTTTTTGCTTATTTCGGAAAATGTTCCTATATAAGAAAAAAAATTGGTTTCGAAATTGTTTCGATGTTGTTGTTTCGCAGTTTCGATGTCCTGTTGCATTTTCTTGGATAAAATTTACAAGTACAATAATTTGTACCTTGCTTAATTTAGTAGATCAAGCATAAAGATTCTGTTAGTGCAATATACAATGAAAGGAAATTATTATTTGTAAATTTAAATTGCGTTTTTTATTAACGAAACAAATGGAGGTGCACACACTCACCAGATTATCCAGATTTAGTCTTGCTTCACAATACATTTGTTAAAAGTTATCATGGATTTCTATTCCACGTGTTCTTCCAGTAAGCGTGCCTATACCGAGTAGTTCCGGATAACATTGAAAATCTTCAGATATAACACGAATAAAAAAAATACCCGAGGCGAGTCAGTTTTATCAGTAGATTCATCTAACGAAAAATATACATCTTTTTTTTGAATTATCCTATCGAGACGAAGTCGAGATCTCTAATATATACTCTTAATGCCCAAAATGCATATTACATTTTTTGCACGATCAATAAAAATTCAATTAAAATTATTTAAATAATAAAATTCATTCACAAAATTCAAGTTTTAATGTTTTAAAGAAAATTTCTTAAAATGTCATTTCAAAATAGTAAGCTTAGCTTTTCATCATAATTCTATAGGTTTTTTCGTTGCAAAATAGTATATTACATATCTAGAGTTGTAAATAGCATTTTACATGCGAGGGAAAATTTTGCGCACGAGACGCGTAGCGTCGAGTGCAGTATCTTCACGAGCATGGAAAATGCTTTACAACTCGAGATTTGTTATATAATTTTTCTACGACTTTGTTTTAATGTCCAAACGCATATAATTACTTGAAAAAATGAACTACTAATTATAAATTAAATGCAAATAGTTTACAAATTGTGGTAGGCTTTGCATTATTCTGTGTCAAAATGAATTGAAATATTTAATTTTTAAAAATCAAATTTTTCTTTAAATAAAAATTTTTCTTTAAATAAAAATTTTTCTTTTTATTAAAAGCGTGCGGTAATATATATATGAAAATCCATTACCGCACGCTATTTTTTACTTACCGCACGCTATTTTTTACTTACCGCACGCTATTTTTTACTTACCGCACGCTATTTGAAATAATCAATTTACATGTCATGGATAGTGTGATGTAATTTATAATTTACTGTGATAGGAGTAGAAAATAGTATATTACATATCTAGAGTTGTAAATAGCATTTTACGTGCGAGGGAAAATTTTGCGCACGAGACGCGTAGCGTCGAGTGCAGTATCTTCACGAGCATGGAAAATGCTTTACAACTCGAGATTTGTTATATACTTTTTCTACGACTTTGTTTTGATGCATATAATTACTTGAAAAAATGAACTACTAATTATAAATTAAATGCAAATAGTTTACAAATTGTGGTAGGCTTTGCATTATTCTGTGTCAAAATGTATTGAAATATTTAATTTTTAAAAATCAAATTGTTCTTTAAATAAAAATTTTTCTTTTTATTAAAAGCATGCGGTAATATATATATATGAAAATCCATTACCGCGCGCTTTTTTTTACTTACCGCACGCTATTTGAAATAATCAATTTACATATCATGGATAGTGTGATGTAATTTATAATTTACTGTGATAGGAGTAGAAAATAGTATATTACATATCTAGAGTTGTAAATAGCATTTTACATGCGAGGGAAAATTTTGCGCACGAGACGCGTAGCGTCGAGTGCAGCATCTTCACGAGCATGGAAAATGCTTTACAACTCGAGATTTGTTATATACTTTTCCTACGACTTTGTTTTAATGCCCAAACGCATATAATTACTTGAAAAAATGAACTACTAAGTCAGAGTGAATAAAAACTAGAATAAACTAAAAGTATAAACTAGTAAGCATTAGCACATTCCTTATTTCGAGTGAATAAGAATATTCTAATCTGTTTTAGTATTTGCTAGAAAATTGTAGAATATGCTGAAAATTGTAAATGTCAAAGTCGAAAATAACATCAAAATGTCTGAAAAATATACGATTTCTTTAGGTTTGAATACAAATTTGTTTTAAAATGTTTTAAAAAGGTTTTCTACAATTATGAGTCTAAATAACCGGTAACTAGGAATTCAAAAAATGCGGTAACCGTAGTATAAAGAATTGGAAGAACCACTCTCTTTAAAATTTTCGCCTGTTTTCTCTATTTAAAAAACCCCAAACAATCATCTATAAATCATAAATTAAATACTGCATTTAAGTTCATTGATTTATTTACAAAAATATGCTACCGCACAAAAATCTTAAATTTCTTTTAATTATTTGTGGTTGTTTTAAAATTATGGTTTCATTTAAGCGGGCATATAATTTCAGATCAAAATTTTTGTTGAACTTCGCTTAATAAACCTTTCAGTTAATAACAGAAAAATTCTTTGACAAATTAATGTGAAATCAATAGCCGACAAAATATCATTCACAAAATTTTACTTAAACTTAATTTATAAACTTATGTAAATAATCTTCAAAATCAATTATTTTCATAAATAAGTTGCACAAATAGCAACTTGAAAATATCAAGTACAGTAATGTCAAAAATTAGAATATTCTTGGTTTTATTCACTCGATTTCAAGAATATTTTGGAAAATTTTCATTGGATTATAGAATATTCTATAACCTGGTTTTTATTCACTGATTTATCAGAAAATACTTAAAAATTTAAGTATTTAGAATATTCTACTTTTTATTCACTTCACCCACTAATTATAAATTAAATGCAAATAGTTTACAAATTGAGGTAGGCTTTGCATTATTCTGTGTCAAAATTAATTGAAATATTTAATTTTTAAAAATCAAATTTTTCTTTAAATAAAAGTTTTTCTTTTTATTAAAAGCGTGCGGTAATATATATATGAAAATCCATTACCGCACGCTTTATTTTACTTACCGCACGCTATTTGAAATAATCAATTTACATGTCATGGATAGTGTGATGTAATTTATAATTTACTGTGATAGGAGTAGGAAAATAAAATTACAGCACATTTTGAAATCTTTTCAATACTAAACTGAAATTTCAATAAATATGACACAGCATAAATTTAATGTTATCAAAACAGGTTTTCTTGAATTTTCTTCTTACCGAGATTGCAGCAAAGCGCGACGGGTAATGAGTTTTAAATAAACAAAACTTTTACACTTTTTGGTTGAAAAAAAATAAAACATTTAAAATAAAATTTTGATTTTTTGCATCGCTATCTATCGTCATATTTTTATTTAATGTGTGTATGTTTAAAATTTGTAAATGTATGTGTACCTTCATCGAATTTTTCATCGATATTCAATAGCCTGCCAGTAAAGAAATCGTATTAACAACATGCACATTTGTGAATCTATTCCGTGTAATGTTCTATCTATATGGAGAGTCTCTACTAATTCAAAAAGTTATTTAAATTTGATTATTTATTGTTTATTACTTGAAAACTTATTTGATCGCTAATTTTTCATATATCCGAATTCCGAACTGATCAGCTAGAGTGCTGATTATTTTTGAACAATCATATTTTTTAAAGGAAAAATTAAACATTATGGTATCGTTTCTCATTACTACCTTTTAAAATCATTACTACTACGTCTACAAAATGTCTGCACACAATCTTTGTTTATAAGCGTAGCAAAGCACGCCGGTTCCTGCTAGTGTATTTATATAACGAAGAAAATATTCGTTTTTCTGATAGCTAGCATTCTGGGTATATTTCAATATTAACAATTCAGCCTTTCCTTTGAATTATCTTGATAGAGTAATCTCCATCATAACTGTTGAAGTTATTCTGTTTCTTGATTTATTTGTTAACTCAATTTAGTTGACGATTGTATTTATTAATGATAATCCATATACATATATCACGAGTTTCAGAATTAAAATAATCTTAGAAATTTTGATATAATATAATATAATAACCAATTTTATGAATATATATTTAACAATCACAAATGAACTGATTCAAGATAAATAACAATTGAAAAACTAATTTAAATTATTGTTCAAAGCCTTTTTGTTCAATATCGCTCTTTTTTGGAAAAAAGAAAAAATCAACTTACTTTATCGATATTAAAAAAACAATTAATTAAAACAAAACAATAATTTCTAGACTGCTTAAATTTAAAATATCAAAGAAGTGTACTTTTTCAATCAATTAAAACTATTGTCAACTTAATTTTGGAAATAATTTAAATGTACAAAAAAGGTGGAAACGCTACAAATACTTCCTCCCCAGTGATTATGAAAACAGAAAATATTAATCACGAAATTACTTCATGGAGCAGGATTCCAACGACGTAGATGATCACGAGAATACAAAACCAAACAATCTCTTTTATTTCATACTGGAAGTAAAGATTTCTTAAAATCATTAAAACACTCTCGAATTGAGTTCAAAAGTTTTTGCGGTGTTTTAATTACTCTTCCAGATTTTGAAACTTTTAAGCTAGGAATTCTGATGAAAATGGACTGATCATTAAAATTAACCTGTTTTCTAATTTTAGGTTTATTTTGGTGAACTGTATCTGATTGATTCGTACCAGTAACATCAACATTGTTTCAGATGAGAAGTGAGTTCTAAAATTTATTGATTCAAAACGGAATCAGAATGATCAGTTTGATTTTTGTTATTAAGATTGGAAGATGATTCAGCAAGAATATTTTAAGTTGTTTTAACGATAGAACTTGTTCGTTCATCGTTTAAATTTGCATGAAAACATGGTTTAATACCATTAATTTCTATATTAAAATTCTTATCATTTCGACTTAAAAATTTAAAAGGAGCAGTGTTAAGAGGTTGTAATGATTTCCTTACAGCATCTGGGAGACTGTTCGCAATAACACATGTAAGAAGTTAGCTAGTAAGTCTTTACTCACAATAGAAGAAAAGAAATCATGTCTTGATACTGGTATTAGTCGTAACTCATCAAAGTGCTGTTTCCATTGTTTGACGAATTCAGATTGAGGCTTAAAAGAATTTAATTAAGAATCGATTAACTGCCCTGGAATTCTTATCGAGCTTTCAAAAGCAAGTTCCGCAGAAGTGGATTGAAGTACTTAGGATGCCTAGACACCTTAGACTTTTATCACGCTATTATCGTGACATCTTTTAATGGTTAAAATGGTAATTAATGGTTTATGGTCAGTAAATAGTGTAAATTGACGACCTTCTAAAAAATACCGGAAATGCTTAACGCCTGAATATGCCGCGAGCAATTCCTCTATCACACACGCTGTATTTCATCTGAGTATCATTAAGAGAACAGAGAACAGAAGACAGAACAGA
>OY856186.1:213704013-213832190 GCA_963693315.1 Diogma glabrata
GCCTATTATTATGACAAATATAAATGCAAAATATTTCAGAAAAATCTAAACAAACAGACGTATTGTTATGAAGACATAAAATGTACCTTTTACGTATATATATATATATATATATATATATATATATATATATATATATATATATATATATATATATATATATATATATATATATATATATATATATATATATATATATATGTGTATATATATATATATATATATATATATATATATATATATATATATATATATATATATATATATATATATGTGTATATATATATATATATATATATATATATATATATATATATATATATATATATATATATATATATATATATATATATATATATATATAAATATATATATATATATATATATATATATATATATATATATATATATATATATATATATATATATATATATATATATATATATATATATATATATATATATATATATATATATATATATTTTTTTTTTTATTTTATTTTGTTTTATTTTTATTGATTCAAAGAAACTAGTATACAGACTTAATATGTCCAATTACATACTAGTTTTTATTTAGATACAATACAATTATTATTTCTAGTTATATAAATTTTGAGTATTAATATTGATTATATGTGTAAGTTAAATTAGTTTGTTGCAATTTATTGTATTTCAAAATGCTTGTATTTTGTTGTATTTCAAAATAATAATATATAAAATTTATATTTTGATACTTAATTAAATAAACTATAATTTTCATTTGTTTGCCCTATATTGTAAAAAAAAAACAAAAATTAGCTTTCAATTTTACTTTTAAAAACGGACTGTGAAAACGAAAACAAATTTATGTTATTGAACAATCGGTTGTGCTAACTTGGAAGTCTTACCAACGGAGAATGAATTCTATGATTTTTTTTAGAATGTTGAATTTGAAAGACGGATGGTGCTCTTATGTCGTATCGAGAATTATTTTTCAAAGAAAATATTGGAAGTAAATCCGATTCGATTTTGTTGTTAACAATTTTAAAAAGAGTCATTTCATTTGCTATTACACGTCTTTTTTCCAGAGAGGTCATGTTATATCTGACAAGACGGTTCGTATAAGATTCTTTGACTAGTTTTAACTTGAAATTGAGGAATCTTGTAAATTTCTTCTGTACTTTTTCAATATTCAGTACATGAATTTGATATTGAGGATTCCAAATCACAGATAAGTATTCTAATTTAGAGCGAACAATTGCATTAAAGATCGATATAAACGATTTGGTGTTAGAAAAATTACCGCATACCCTCAGCACGAAACCTAATAATTTTAGAGAATGGTTAACAACGTCCTGTATTTGAATGTTGAATTTTAATTTAGAATCTACGATGATACCAAGATCTCGCACATGCTCCATGACAGTTAACTTAATGTTGTTAATTTCGTAAATTTGATTTATGTAAAAAGATCTCGGTTTTATTTTTAAAGAAACACATTTGTTGACATTCAGAAACATTCCGTTGTCAACACACCATCGGTATAGAAGATTTAGATCTTGCTGGAGCAGATTGCAGTCGTCGAGTGATTTGATTGATTGAAAAATTTTCAGATCATCAGCGAATAGTAGAACTTTGCATTTTAAGACCCCAACTACATCATCAATGAACAAAAGGAATAGCAAAGGCCCCAAAATTGAGCCTTGCGGAACACCAGATGATGGAACAATATTGAATGATTTGCAATTGTTTATTTGTATAAACTGAGTTCTTTGTTTTAAATAAGACTCAAACCATTTCAGAAACTCATGACTGAGTCCAAAACGTTTGAGCTTTCGCAACAATAGATCATGATCGACCTTATCGAATGCTTTTGAGAAATCAGTGTACACAACGTCCACTCCATAGCCAGAATCAATTGAATCGTAAACATATTCTGTAAAGTCGAGAAGATTAGTTAAAGTCGATCGACCGCGGTAAAATCCGTGTTGTTTTTTTCGAAATTAGATTACTGGTGTGAGTAAACAATACATTGTGTATTATTTTTTCAAATATTTTACTGCAGCAGTTCAACAACCAGTGGCGGATTATGCCTTTAAGGGGCCTGAGGCGGAACAAAATTTTGGGGCCTAAGATTTTACTAAAAATTTTGCAAATGAGTTTGATTAAGACTATTTCTTAAATAATTTTTTATCCGCTTCAGAACGGAGAAAGATCGTTCCCCACTTGCGTTGCATATCGGCAATGTAAGAAATATTTTTAAAATAGTTTCCACATTGGGAAATGAAGATTGCAGGCCATCAATGATTACCTTGTACATCTTAAATGGACAAGTGATGTTCTCTTCTTTTATATATTTTAAAAAATGATGTACTTCGTCTTTAAAATATTGTACTTCTATATCCCTCGCATATGTATTTGACAATTCTAAAATACACTTGTCAACTTCATCACTGGATATATTTTGTTAAAAAAATAATTTAAAATTATTTAAAGCAGTTTCAGTGGCAAGTCTATCACAGATCATATTGTGAGTACTTATAATAAACAATTCTCGTCCTACTAGCAGATGATTCATCATACATAATTTTGCGTTTTCTTTTTCGTCCTTCTTTGTAGCTAATATTGTCTGTTAATAAGTTTGCTTGCTTTTCTATGCTCTCAAAATCATTCCGAACATCCCTTATAAATTGTGACAAAGAATTAAACAGTTTTACTCCTTGTAATAAGTTCGTTTGAATATTTTGAAATGATTTTCTAGTACTATTGATTCTTTGCAATAATATATCCCATAGAACGGTTAATAAGGCAATTCATATTCATCGAAAGAGCTAGCTAATTTTTTAACCTCAACTTTAGTAATCGGTTTTTCGTCTTCATTTTCGCTAATTTGGATAAGAACGCATTTAATATTTTTGTAATTAAACCGCAAGGCGGATACTGCATCAGCTCTTGCAGACCATCTTGTCACCTGTGTCACTTAATTTTTTAATATCTTTGGAATTAGGATCGGAAAAATTATCAATAAGCAACTTCCATATGTGAGTAGATGAAGAAAAGAATACATATATATTTTGGATAACGTTAAAATAATACACCGCAGTAGAATAGGCGACAATTTTTAATATCCAAAGACAAATTGTTTAATGTTTTCAAAACAAGTTGTGCTAGATATTCTGAGTTGTGATTTTCAATTTGTAAAAATCCAAAAATCGTTCTCTCGCATCGCCCACTTTATCAATGTACCTTAATATAAAACTTAGTTGGTCAGTGTGGTTCTTGTCTGGCGTAGAATCAACAATAATTGAATAATATAAAGAGTCCTGAATTTCTTGAATTAGGTGTTCTTTTACTTCAGTTCCCATTAAATTTATAAATTCATCGCATGTGGTATGTGATAAATAACTTACATTACCTTTTCCTGGATGGCTGTACATCTCCAAATTATTTTTAAGAAAATCATCAAATTGGGATAGGTACTCAATGCATGTCATAAAATTTCCTTTTCTGTTCGAATCAATACCTTCTCGATGACCACGAAATGCTAAACCCAAAGTAGCTAATTAGCTAATAGCTTTACTGTAGCTGCTACTCTTTTTAAAACTTCCCGCCAGCACTTTTGTTGTACTTAAATTTCACGAGCTATTTGAGTATCAATACGTCCAGTTACAAACAATCTTTTTTTCAAATTTTTCAGACAAATTTTTTAGACAATCTTTTTTCCAATCAACATTGATAAAACGAAATATACAACTAAAGCTAAAACACCTATACTATATCAATCATATCATTCACCAATGGGTGAATGTAAAAACATTCGTTTATTGGGTGTCACAGTTTCAAATGACCTACTCTGGAACGATCATGTAATGGCGATGGCAAAAAGCGCGTCTAAAAAACTCGGCCTCCTAAATAGATGCAACAAATTTTTCACTCCATACCAATTGCTCCATGTTTATAAGTCCTATATTCGTCCCTGTATGGAGTACTGCTGTCAAGTTTGGGGTGCTGCCTCTGTTTCCATCTTGGCCCTCTTGGACTCTGTTCAAAAGCGAGCTATACGAATTGTAGGTGATCGAACTTTGACATCAAAACTTGATTCCCTACAACATCGTCGCACTGTTGCTGACCTCGTTGTTTTTTACAAATATCGTCATCAGCAGTGCTCAGATGAAATCAGCGGCATCATGCCTCAAACTTATTCTTACCCCCGTTCCACTCGGCAATCGGCTGCCGCAACCAGTGAAACGGTAAAGATCCCGCGCTGTCATACTGGCAGATCGCAGAGAGACTTCTTTGTCCGAACTGCGTACAAATGGAATAGTTTGCCGGAACACTTAGTCTCAGGTGGCTTCAACCCACAGATGTTTAAAAAAAGCGTTAATCTACACCTTAGAACGCCAGTTGTTGTGGGACCCAGGTCTAGACCTAGGTCTTAAAAGGTATTTATGTGTTGTTGTGACACATATTCTAAACCCTATTACACAACACATTTTATTAAAAAAAAAAAAAAAAATATGGAAACCCTTTTCAAACGTTAATCCAAATGATGAATTTAGCATGTATTGTATAAAAAATACATGGATTTTAAGCATACAATAATAGATTTCAATTCTACACGTTAAAAAGTTTTCATTTATTTAGTTATATATGAAATTAATCTAAAATATGTACAATTATATGCTTAAAATTGAGGTTTTCTGTTTAATGCTTTCAATAAATTGTAGGTCTTAAAAGAAATCCAAAATCATTGATGAAAACATAAAACTCAAATATACTTCAAATATCCAAAAAATACTTATCTGGATTTTGTTTTTATCAATAATTTTGCGATTAATATAAAAACAATTAACAGCCCATTGCAAATAAAGTTTTAGTATTAATATTCATTCGTAACAGTGGAACTTTTCAAAACAAAATGTTTCTTTACTATACAAATTGGAAAACGAATTTGTACATTAAAAAATTATAAAACTATCAAGCTAGAATTATTAAAATAAATACATACATGAAAAAAAGTAATACAAATTGACAACCTAACACTTTAACATGTGGGATAATATTAAAAAAATCTTTAGGTTTAAAAACTTTGGTTTAATGAACGCAGTCATCTGATATTTACTGATATTTTTTTGTGATACCTATAAAATATCAATACTATTTGTAGTGAGGGGGCCCCTGTGCATGTGGGGCCCGAGGCGGCCGCCTCTTCCGCCTCTATGGTAATCCGCCACTGTCAACAACGAGATTGGTCTGTAGTTGGTCACATCAGTGGTATCACCAGATTTGAAAATTGGCAAAACTTTAGCACATTTCCATTGGGAAGGAAAAATTCCTTCAGTCAGAGATTTGTTAAAAATGATTAACAATGGTTTGCAGATAGTTTGAGCAGTATTCTTGAGAAAAATTGGAGGAATCAAATCAGGTCCACTACTTTTGTTGATGTCTAAACCATCGAGAACTAGCACAATATCTTCTTCAGATACAGCAGGAATATTTAGCTTGTTGTCAGAAACACCTGTGTGATTTCCAATTGTTGAACGATTAGGTTTAGCGTAAACTGATTTGAAAAAGTTTGCGAAAAGATTACAGATGTCCTTATCCGTATTTCCACGAGTATTATTAAAATGCAAAGAAGCTGGTATTGTGTTTGTTTTTTTGATGGATTTAGTATACGACCAAAACTGCTTATAGGCCAGTAATAATAGGAGAAAAAATTAGAAAAAAAAAAAATAATTCGTTACAGCAAACTGATAGTGGGATATTGTAGAACACGATATTGTAAAAGAGGGAAACATAAATCGAACCAGCAGCTGCTATCCGGGGGAGAATGGGGAGGGTTTTTAGGGGTTGAAAGGGGTTTTTCGTAATTTCTGGCTAAACCGTGCATCCTATCAAAAAGAGTTATATGTAAAAGTTGTAGGGAATAAAAAGATCTACACTTTTTGTACGGACCATTTTTACCCTCACCTCAACATTTTTCGAAAAAAATGTGAAAAACCGATTTTTTTCTTTTTTCTTGTTTTCTTTTACAAAAAAAAATTTTATGAAGTTCAAATTTTGGAAAAAGATACCTCCATTTATTGGAAAAAGGCAGCAATTTTTTCGGAGGGAAATATTTAGACGTTGTTGTTAAAATTAATTTTTTTGAAAAAAAAAACCAAATTTTTAACTGCGATTCCTCTTAAAACTACGCCTCCTAAAGAGTTCAGTTTTGACTCATTTACTCGTTCTTACGTCTATTTTTGATAAGTGGTAAAAAAATGGTACACTGTTATGGAAAAAAAGGCGGGAAAATTGAAAAAACCGAGAAAATCGCTTTTTTTTCGTGGTAATTTGCATATTTATCGTTGAATAATCGTTATTAATTAATAAAATCATTTAAATTTTTTATGATAAACGTAAACGACGATCATTTGGAAATAAATTAATGAATAATTATATGCTTTCGTTACTTTTAGTTTATTTAGGTAACAAAAAAGCAAATTTTATTCTTCAAACATGGCGATCTCAAAAAGTACCTTTTAGTTTTCTTTCATGTTTTTTATATTTTACAGATTTGTTATTTACTTAAAACATACTAAACCTATAAGGACAATTGTTATTTTTTGTTTTTGAGAAAAACACATTTGAATATAGGTTGATTTTTTTTGTACTTTGTGCCATACACTAAACCCAAGTTTACTGATTCTATTAAACTTATTTTGGGTTTAGAAGGTACTAAATGAGGTTTAAAGAAGGTACTAAATAAGCTTTTTTTGGGTTTTCTGAAGGTTTAATATTTTACCCAAAACATATTCAAATTACAGACAGACGTTTTGTTCGACGATAAAAACCAATTCGAATATTTGTTAGCAAAAATATGCCAGTTGCAGATTTTGCTGAAATTTATCAAATAGATAGGGAATTTTCCTTTCAATTACAATAAAAAATTCATATTAAATTAAAATATATCATATATTAATTATCATATATTATAAACTAAAATAAGCATTAAATATTTTAGAAAAATGAAAATTCTGCCAATCCCACGTACTTTCGAAATCAAATTGCTCAAGAACGGCTTTACCAATTTTATCAAACTTTTTTTTTTTTGTAGGTGATTAGTTAATCGTTTGAAAAAAAAAAATAATTAATTGTTTTTGTAATTAATTTTTAAATTAAAATATTAAAAAACTTTTTTAAAGTTGGCGCTTGGGTTGAAGATCAATTGAAATTTAATTTATTTTTTTTTGTAAAAACAGGGTGGTTATTTTGTAGCGTTATCTCACTAGGTGAGATAAATAGTGTGATAAAAAAATTAAGTTTAAATGATTTCTTTTATCTAATATAATCGATCAAAGACAAATATTTTATCTCACTTTTTATCTCACCTAGTGAGATAACGCTACAAAATAACCACCCAGTTCTATCTTTACTCTAAAATATTACAAATTTACAAAGAGGCTAATATTCGTGTTCTTGAGATATTTAATTTTTAAGATTTTTAGTACGACTGAAATTCTAATTGTTGATTATTTCTTCGAACAATTTTTATCAAGTTCGAAAACGAAAGCATCTAATTATTCATAAATGTATTTCCGAATGATCGTTGTTTACGTAATAATAAAAAAAATAATATGATTTTATTAATTAGTAACAATTATTCAACGATAAATATGCAAATTACTACGAAAAAAGCAATATTTTCGGTTTTTTCAATTTTCCCGCCTTTTTGTCCATAGATTTATACTTTTTTTTACCATTTATCAAAAATAGACGTAAGAACGAGTAAATGAGTCAAAACTGAACTCTTTAGGAGGCGTAGTTTTAAGAGGAATCGCAGTTAAAAATTTGGTTTTTTTTTTCAAAAAAATTAATTTTAACAACAACGTCTAAATATTTCCCTCCGAAAAAATTGCTGCCTTTTTCCAATAAATGGAGGTATCTTTTTCCAAAATTTGAACTTCATAAAAATTTTTTTGTAAAAGAAAACAAGAAAAAAGAAAAAAATCGGTTTTTCACATTTTTTTCGAAAAATGTTGAGGTGAGGGTAAAAATGGTCCGTACAAAAAGTGTAGATCTTTTTATTCCCTACAACTTTTACATATAACTCTTTTTGATAGGATGCAGGTTTAGCCAGAAATCACGAAAAACCCTTTTCAACCCCTAAAAACCCTCCCCATTCTCCCCCGGATAGCAGCTGCTGGTTCGATTTATGTTTCCCTCTTTTACAATATCGTGTTCTACAATATCCCACTATCAGTTTGCTGTAACGAATTTTTTTGTTGTTAAAATACTATTTTGCCTGGCCTATTAGGATTGTTTATGATGCTATTCTCTATTCCAGCAATATGTTTTTTTGGGAAAGTTTAAGTTCCTTTTTTACTTCAGATCTTACAGAAGAATACAGATTATAGTAATCTTTATCACCAGAAAGCTTAAATATTTTTCGATATTTGTTTTGCAATTTAATTAATTTTATGAGTCTATCTGAGTACCAATCAGGAAATTTTTTCGACTTCGGTACAAACATTGGAACATTTTGCGAAATAAATTGATTTATAATATTGTAAAAAACTTCTACACATTGGTCGGTTCCTTTGTTACTGAAAATCAGGTTCCATTTGACCGAAGCAATAGCTCTATTAACATTAGCGTAATTACATCTTTTGAAATTGAAAGTTGATAATTTTACCTCATTGAGGAGAATAATCTTCTTAAAGTCGAGCGTTATTTCAAGTGGAGGATGATGAGAATCCACTTTACTTAGAATTTCGGCAGCTTTAGCTACTTGAATATTATTTAATGATATGTTAGACAAGACTAAATCGAGAATTCTCAGGTTTTCGTTTTTAACGTCGTTGAACTGTTGCAAACCAGTATAGTTCATTGATTCAATCAATTCTTTAGCTGGACCATTGACACAAACATTTGGTTCCATTACATTATAATTGGTTTTTAACCATAGAATATTAGGCAAATTAAAATCAGAAAGTAGGAATCATCCCTTTGTGAATTGATAAGATCATTTATGTTCGAAAAGTACTCTTCATAATGCATGTTGGCTGCCTGAGGGTATATGTAAGGAACATTTATATATAGATTATATTTGTTGATTTTAATGCATACCCAAATTTCCTCCAAATAAGCCTCCCAAGAGAATATCCGATATTAGTTGAATTTTTTTTTTATTGCAATTAGACATCCACCACCGTCAGTCTTGTTTGGAAATAAAGATAAATCTCTGTCACGTCTATAGATTTCATAATTGTTGGTAAATAGTTCCGCATCATGAACATTCTGATTTAAATATGTTTCATTTAGACAGATTATGTCATAATTTGAAGTCATAACATTTTTTAAAAAATTATTTGTTTTCGTTCTCAGCCCGTTCACATTTTGAAAATAAATCGAAAGTTTCATTTCTAAAAAGAAAGAGAAGAAAAGAAAAAAGAAAAAAGTTAATTAGAAAATAGTAGAAAAAACTTATAAAGATACTTAATTGTTATTAATTTGATATCTTGTTATTATTTATTTATTTTTCGTGGATGAACCTTTATATGTATATATATGAGCAATTTCACGCAAGTTCAGCAAATTTTTGGGAAATTTTGACTTGACCCCTTTTAATTTTGATTATTTTTTGTTTATAGATAGTCTTTCATAAATAAAAAATACAAGTTCTCTTAGAATTTTTTTTTTCGACCAGGGGTCTTCACAGGGTGCCCCTCAATTTTTTGTTATTTTGTGATGTGAGTGCATTTTGACGAGCGATTGTAGAAAAACTACTGAATCGATTTTCATAAATGATATGTCGTTGAATAGGTATTAAAACAAAGTTTTTAAAAATGTACACTGTTAATTTTTTGAAATAATTTTTAACGGTGTAACATAAGAAAAAAACGGTGTAATTGAAAAAAAGATGGCATAGCCTCTTTTTTTTTAAACAAAATTGAAGCTTATTTTATATCTAACAACTTGTGAAAGTTTAGGACTAGCATCATTTTTTGTTTTAGAAATAAAATTCGTTGTGCATATGACTGTCGGGAATCAGTTTTTTTTGTTCTGAAGGAAAATTATAAAAATGGCGTTATAAACTAAGAGATTTTTTTTTTATGTTAAATATCAAATATTTTATTATTAGATGAACTTTTTAAAATATTATAAAAATTATATATGTAGTACAATAAATAAAATAAATACAATTGTTAAAAATGATTTACTTATTTTACAAATAGAAGTTTCTTTTGAATAGGAAAGCACTTCTGCAATTATTTTCTTTGTATTAGATGGCATAAAAAATGAAATGTTTATTTGTCACTTTTAGTAATCACTTGTCACTCTTATAAAAAATAATTTGACAGTCTTGACTGCAAACAAAAAAGCCGTATAAACAACTAAATCTATTTAGGAACTTTTGACTGGAGAAGTATTATGTTCGTATTATGTTATTATGGAATCATAAAGTAAAGGATTGTTTTTCAACATTACAAATATTTTATTATTGAATAAACTTTTTAAAATATCATACAAATTATATATGTGAAAATAAATATAGTTATTAAAAATTATTTACTTATTTTACATTCAAAAGTTTCTTTTGAGTTGGAAAACATTTTTGCATTTATTGTCTTAGTATCTACTGGTACAAAAGAATGAAATTTTTGAGTTCCACTTATAGTAATCGCATTTTTATATCGATTTTGTAATTTTTTTTTTTGTTAATTGATATTCATTTTTATCGGCGTATCCAAAGTTCATGGTAGATTCCCATTTTAAAGCCCATTCGAAAAGTTTTTTGGTGTATCAACAATATCTTTGCTCCCTATACTATAACGGTGTGCAGCACGCTTCAGTGTACCACCAATTCCATCACAAGGTCCCTTTCCATGGCTGGTAGCATGAAAATGCCATTCTGCATCAACCTTAAAGTCTTTTTTATGGTGGCATAAGTTAATTAGGTTATGTTTATTTTTGTATTGAGAAGGTGCACCGTCAGTGTTATAAATTATTTCGTAATATTAGAATTTATATGCGTTTTGATGAATTCAATAAGTTTTGTAATGAAAAGATGAACTGTAGTACTGTTGTGATCGTTTATATCCGAAATGAGTATAAAACTTCGGTGCTGTATATATTCACTTGCGGCACTTTTAAGATAAATGACAAATGGATGAATAGTTGCTTGTGGATTATTATAATGATAGCCTTGAACCGCATCCTGAATTATGAAGCCGTAGTTTTCAAAAAAATCCCCTTGATCGAAGCACTCTCCTGGTTCTAATTTTTTTTTCTTTCCTCAATGAATGTAGATTGCTGTTTTGCTATAAAGTTGTGTGGTATCGAAATTTGTAAACGGTAAACAAATTTTTTCATAAATTCTTCTACAGTTTCTATTAAAGCATCCAAATTGCATCGATCAGTGGTATTCCATTGTTGATATTTGACTTGAAGGATTCCTTTAACGTCAAAATCATTTAGTAATATTTCTTCCAGTTGTTGAAGTTTTTTTGAACATTCATTGCACTTCAAAGTATGACAATCTTCTATTAATTCACCACATGAAACAAAGTCAATTAATGTTTTATAATTCTGGAAAGCAGCATCAGTAATCCAAGACATCTTAGAGTGTTGAATCATTAGTTTCATATTTTGATGTATGGTACACACGCACACATTATGAACTCCTTGGGATAATTTTATACATTTTTGTGGTCGAAAGGACGTGAATTTAGTAAATCCTATTTTCACATCAGGAAACTTATTTTTAAACTCCACATAAGCTTCATTTAAGGTACATAGCAATAAGCGCTTTCGTGTTTTTATGCGCTCATCTCCTTTTTTAAAAGATATTGCATCTCGTTTGCCTGGCAATAATCTACTGATTTCATCACTTTTATAGAACTGCTCCACAACATTTATATCTGTTGTGGATACACCTCTTTTATCCGTCGCAGATGAATGCTGAAAATTATTTTCATGTAGAGTTTTACTTTTTTCAACCAAGCAGCATTACTTCCAAATATATTTTGAATCTCCTGCATTATATAATATTATTACATTTAAAAATATAATAATTTATATTATTATATTTAAAAAAAATTCTACGAGAAGTCGTATTTTTCATTTATCAAAGGCTATCTATAAACTAAAAATAAACCAAATTCAACTAAAAATAAACCAAATTCATCAACATTTTGCATTAGTTAATCGTAAATTGTTTTTTGTTCAAACGTTAGCTTTGGAATATTTGATTGATTGCACATACGACAATTTCTTCTGTAATCCTTTTATTTATTTATGATGGATGATAGCATACAAATTCGTATTGATGTTATCGGCCTTCAATGCTATTGCTACACTCGAATCGCTTAAATTTAATGTTTTTAAGTACTCAGAAATACAGCTAAACTTACCATCTGTTTCATTGGCACTTTCATAAAAATCAATATGCGCTAGTTGTTAGTTATT
The DNA here is from genome assembly GCA_963693315.1 of Diogma glabrata. Lineage (NCBI taxonomy): Eukaryota > Metazoa > Arthropoda > Insecta > Diptera > Cylindrotomidae > Diogma > Diogma glabrata. The sequence goes on from OY856186.1 coordinate 213,716,446, forward strand.
CATGCACAGTACTGTTTTATATATTTAAATTTCCTTCAAAATGGTAAGTTTTCTGTTGCTTTAATTTATAACAATCACAAATAATATGCAGATCAGCTATTTCATTTATAATACTAAGAACAGATAATTAGTAACAGAAGTTATTTAAAAAAAACAGATGTTTAACGGTGGATTGAATTCAAAATTGCTTAAACAATGTTTCACCACCTGATCGTGCGATATAGTAAAAGTGGAGATGTTCACATATATTATAGAGAAATGTAAATTAATTGATATTGCTACCAACCGACACAAATTTTAATAATCAGTTACTTTGATATAAGTAAAGGTGCAATCACGATTTTTTATTTTCCTGATCCATATGTTTATTGGGAGAAATATGTAGCAAAAAGATCTATTTTGTTCAGTGTAAAATATTGTATTACAGATTGCTTCAAGGAGAATATTTTTATAGTAGATGAGAACTGAGGACATTTTTACTCTTTCCGAGGACAGTCCTACCGAAAGGAGAACACGTTGCAAACTTATTGGTTTACAAATTAGATAAAATAATCTTTGGGCCTATCACTATACGATCGATTAAATTGAGCATGAAGTTAAAATCGACCATAAAGTTGAGTGACTTGAGAAGAAAGCAGGTGAGACACTTGTAATTGTTGACAGCCTACGTTATAAAACATATACATATGTATAACGAAAAAAAAAATAAAAAAAAAAAAAAAAAAAAAAAACTATGTAATAAACCTTTCTGTATTCGAATGCAACGTTGTGTCCAAATTTCAAAAGATTCGATCAAGTACTTTCGGAGATTACCTATTTTGAGCAAACGAACATTTACATTTTTATTTATATAGAAGATAGATAATTAACTAAACTAAACCATTCTAAATTTTTATCTAATAAAATCGATAAAGTTCGGAATATTCTGAAGGATGCACCACTTATTGCGATAGGCGTATACGAAACATGGTTAAAACCTTATATAAATAATAAAAAAGGGAAATACAAGGATTTAATATGTTTCGCAATGATCGAATCAAGCGTATAGAGGAGGAGGGGTCGCCGTTTATATTCGGAAAGGAATAAAGTGTTTTGCCGTAGGAAAATCAGTGGAAATATCTGGAACGAGTTTGAGCTGTAAGCAAACTTTAAGTTTACATGAATATTGCGTTTCTGGAATAGAGTTTATTTTCTTTGAAATTCATGTATCAAACCGGTAAATTCTTTTTGGCGTTGTTTATAACCCAGTAGTAAAAAATTTAACACTAGAACCGGTCTCAATAGTGTTCTTGATAACTTATTGCCCCAATATAATGATGTGATTATTACTAGTGACTTTAACACCAATTTACTTATGTCCACTCCTACATTTAATGATTTCACTGATCTCTTGATTGAGTATGGGCTTGTAAATCTATCTCAAAGTGCAACACATTTCACTAAAACATCATCATCATTGCTTGATCTTGTCATTGTAAATGATACTTCAAAAATCTTAAAATATAACCAAGTTGATGTTTCTGGTATTTCTAAGCATGATATGGTTTTTGGTATCTACAATATTGAAGCTTCTCAGACTAGCAATAAATACAGTTTTCGAGATTATAGAAATATCAACATGGATGATGTCGTTTATAAAATATTATCACAACCATGGGAAAAGTTTTATAACTTAAGTAATTCTGATGATTTGCTAAATTTCTTTAATACAACTAAAGAAAATTTACGATGAAACTATGCCGGTTAAAGAAGTAGTTATTAAAACGGAAATAAACCCTTGGTTCAATGATTCCATTCGGGCAGCTATGGCTCTTAGAGACAATGCCTATCGAATATGGATCAGGACGAGATATCAGGAAAATTTCAATACTTTCAAATCGCTACGAAATAGAGTTAATTTCTTATTTAAATGTGCTAAGAAAGATTATATGGAAAAATTCATTAATTCAAATTTGCCAGCGAAAGAACTTTGGAAACGAATCAAAGGGACTGGAATAAGATCTCATGACCGGCAACATATTTCTTTCTCTCCAATTGATATTAACCCGTAACTAACACACTTGGGTCATTGTGACCCAGTCCATTTTTTCTAGTCGGCTTTTTTTTAATATTGGTAACACTGATCCCATATTTTATGCAATCTTTTATCACATGTCAAATTTTGTATTAACCTCACAATCGGCTGGTTTTACTTTTTATTTTCACAGTAATTTTAACTTGTGGGTCACCGTGACCCAAGTGAGTAGTTAGTGTCTGAAACTGGTATTTTTAAATCTGAAAACAATTATGTCGGTTTTAACAAAAAAACGAGTAGCTGTTATATTGAATAGAAGTCCATCTGAAAGTGATATAGATATAGTGACAGTGAGTCGGAAGACGTTCCTGAACTAAGTGTTCATGAAAGTGACAGTGAGGAGAGTGATATTTTGGAAGATGCAGAAGAGCTAGAACAGGCAGTAAGTAAGAATTACTTTTACGGTAAAAATAATTACAAATGGGCGAAAGAACCTGCTATTCGAGGAAGAACTGCTGCACACAACATAGTAATTCACCTTCCAGGTATTAAAGGAGATGCACGCAGACTCACTAGTACATCACCAGCCACCGTTTGGAATATTTTGTTAGCAGATGATATTTTAAATGATATTGTTGAATATACAAATCAAAAAATAAAAGATATTCCACTGGACTCTAAATTAACTTATACACATCAAACCGATCTAATAGAAATTAAAGCTTTATTAGGATTGTGCTACATTTGGGGAGTTTGCAAATCACATAATGAAGATTTGCGCAGCCTATATGCAGCAGATGGTACAGGCAGAGATGTATTCCGAGCAGTTCTACCAAAAAACAGATTGCTGTTTTTACTAACGGTTATTAGATTTGATAATAAATTAACACGAGAAGAACGCAGAAAGCAGTATAAAATTCCACACATATCATCCATTTTTAATAGATTCATATTGAGTTGCCAAAATAATTATATACCGGGCGAGAATTTGACAATTGATGAAATGCTGGTTGGCTTCCGAGGACGCTACGCTGATTATTTAAAATGTATATTCCATCTAAGCCAAGAAAATGTGGAATAAAGATATTTATATTAAACGGCGCGAAAACGTATTATTGTCAAAACGCAGAAATTTATTCCGGTCGGCCAGTTGTACAAACAAGACCTAGAAATGAATTACTAAAACCTACTTCTGTTGTTTTGCGTCTAGCAGAACCGATTAAAAATACAAATCGAAATATCACGGGAGATAATTGGTTCACCCAAAATGGGTCTGTCGTATGTAAGAACTATAAAAAGAAATAAAAGAGAACTCCCAAATATTTTTACAAGCGGCAAGAATAGAGCAGTCGGTTCGTCATTGTTCGGCTTTGCAGGACGACATACCTTAGTTTCGTACGTTCCAAAGCGTAATAAAATTGTTAATTTGGTGTCTACAATGCACCATACAAATTCAGTAGATAGAGGATCAGGGAAACCGGAAATAATATTGTTTTATAACGAGACTAAGGGTGGTGTTGATGCGATTGACGAGAAATGTAGCAATTATGCTACAGGTAGACGCTCAAGACGTTGGCCATTGACTGTATTTTATGCTATTCTAGACATAGCAGGAGTCAATGCTCATATTATAATGTCCCAAGCGCCAAGTAGCAAGCATAGAGTGCAAGAATATGGATCGTAGTAATTCTTTAATGAGACTAAGTTTGGAGTTAGCAGAGCCATATATGCGTAGACGATTATTAGCAACATCTTTACAACGAAATATAAGGAGTATTATTTGTAAAATTTTGAAAAAAGATGATGAAAAAAATATCCAGCCTACACAAGAAGCTTCAGTATCGATACCGTCAACTTCAACGTCAAAGAGAAAAAGATGTGCTATTTGTCCAGCTAAAAGAGATAGAAAAGGAAACAAAATATGCCGCAAATGTCCTGTAGTTCTTTGTGGTGAGTGCATACAAGCAATTTGTCTAAAATGCGCTGACAATTTATTGTAATTATGAAGTTGAAAAATGGTGTTATGTAAAAAAAATTTTATTTATTGTTAAAAGTTAAGGTCTCGAATTTTTTTCCTAGTAATGAATATAATATATTTTTTTTTTGTTTTTTTATTTATTATTATGCTAACATTGGATTCCCATAAATTTGTGAAATTTTAATTTGATAATGTGATTAAAAATCGTTTTTCAATAATAAAAAGGATTTTTTAAAAAAAATATTTTTTTGTTATTATTTTTAAATTCTTTTAGGCTTATATTTATTTTAATAATTATTTTAATAAAGGCTTTTCCTTAAACCATTATGCTTATAAATCTAATTTTTTACATTTTTAAATTAGTGAAATTTTTATAAAAAATTAGTGGGTCAACGTGACCCAAGTGTGTGTTAAAAGTAAAATTTTGACAGTGTGTTAGTTACGGGTTAATACACAGTTTGTTTCAAATTGTGTTAATACTTAGTAGTACAATACAAATTGGTTCAGATACGTACACACCTAATAACAATTTACCCAGCCATAATTTGCCTAAAAATAGCTTTTCGTTTTACAATGTTTGCACGCTTGATACGGCTAATGCTATCAAATCCATTAAATCCAACACTGTAGGTTTTGATGAAATTCCTCTTAAATTTATAAAGCTTTGTCTACCTATAAAAAAAAATACCGTTTCAACTGTTTCAAGTTTGCATTATAGTGCTCCGACCCAACCCGGGCCACTCAACCCGTAACCATTTAAAGATGAAAGGTTGGAAAAAGATGGAATGAATACCATATTATGACTTTTGAAAGTACGTATATATTGGTTTTTAATGGACGTTGTAACTTTAAAATTGAAAGTGGTATGTTACAAAAATCACTTGCATTTTTTTGGTGCAGAAACACTGGTTTTTGCGACATGATTTGTGTGAGTGTGTCATGTATGTTTGTGTGCGTGTATACACACACAAATCTATTTTAAATAGTGCGTGGCTGTATAATCAGCATATTTTCAAAATCAAAGCAGGAAGTACGTGATGTGCACCAGAAAATTAACTTAAAATAATATTTTGTAACTGTAAAAAAGGATGCGGTGCCTTTTGTGGTTGCCGAAGACTTGATTTATTTTGTAGCTCAACATGTGGAACATGCTGCGATAACAACTGTCAGAATTTTCCTCCAATTGATCCATGGGAAGAAAATGATAGTGATTGTAGCTCTGATAATTGAATTTTCTAAGAAAAACGTGTTTTAGAATTTAGAAAACCGCGGGTTTTTTGTTTTTATTTTTGAGTTGAAATTCAAATTATTTCAAAATAAATTATTAAAATTTATAAAGAAAAAAAATTTAATAAATATTTCAAATTAAAACTTTCAGTTTTAAAATAAATAAAGATTTAAGTTCAGCGCTACTTCATTGCCATGGAGCCATAAGGAAATATAGTATTAAATGTATTGTTGACTACCTTTGAAAATTTTAAAACGTATTTACGAGTTATTATTATTAATTCGGTGGAATTTTAAAAATACTAAGCTATTTAACGAATAATATTTTAACCAAGCTCTAACTTTTCGACTAAAATTAGATACAACGGAAAATATCCACTTAGATTCAGATGATGATGGGGGAATCATGAGTATTGCATTACAGCTACTGCAAAATTATAGTTCTTTGACTAGTTTTTTTAAATATTAACAATTCTTTTCACATCACCAATCACATAAATCCTCAATTATCAATTTTTGAAAAGAATTAGTTGCCTTAAAAATGTTTACAATTCTTGTTATCCAAATGGTTTATTAAATCAGATATTGTTAAGGATAACTTCATTATCATAGTCATCTTTTTACTACATCAACATAAATTACATATTCAGGTTACACAAAGAAAAAGTTGTTTAATTTACTTGTTTAGAAAATTAACTCTCAAGTGCAAGGGAGATCAAACAACTTACCTTGAATGTCCTTCATGAAATTCCTTTTAGTGTTATAGTTTGTACATTCAAAAGTAAACTAAATTAAATTCCAATTTTAAAGTAAAGATGAGACGGGTAAAGATGCTCGTATTCATTGCTATACCAGTTACTTAAGAAAATTCAAAGCTCGTTTTTTTATTGTTTTAATGTTAGGACTAAAATCAAAACATAATTGTGCCATCTCCGGAAAAATGTTAAACGTAAAAATGTCTATATTTATTTAGACAAAAACTTGGTGCAAAAGTTATTGAATAAATTTCTCCATAATATAATGTCATTTTTTAAATATTGAAAAATTCAGTTGGTTTGTATATGATAATTTGAAATTAAATTGGTTAGTGATTATAAAAGATAATCAATTCTACAACAAAAAATAATCAACAACATATGGAGATTACGATTGAAAGGTTATATGCATATAGTGGTTATACTATTAAATCCAAACGCGTGTCGGTTTATTTATTTTATATTAATTATGATGAATGCTTTTATGGCGAGAGTTTAAAGTTCATATACCTTTTGTACTTAAGTTAAATGATATCAAACTAGAATGCAATGAAATATTGATGTTAAAACTATAATATAACTACTTTTGGAAACTGGTACAAATTTATCGATTTTTTAGTAATTTTTATTTAATGTAAAGTGAAAGGACGATACATGTTGGGAAAAACGTTTTTCTATGTCATTCAAAACATTAATTGTTGCTTATTTTTATTAATAAAAATAATTTCAAAAACTTCCGGCTTTTAAATTGTTTTGTCAGACTTTTAAACATTTGTGATAGCACTTTGTTCTTCTAGCCAGTCAATGCCTTTTGTGGTAATCATATTTTTTGTTTGTGGTTTTGCTTTTATCCGATTATTTACATTAGTTGGAAAACTTTTCGTGCAAGTTTTACGCTTAAAATAATTTCGAAAAGTATATGTGTATATGTTGTGTTAAGCAGGATCCTTACACATCAGCACAAAGAGGTCTTAATTCATTACTGATGTCTTAATTCGAAACTGTTGGGAGAAAAGGTAAGAAGAAAATAAAACAAAAGCATGATTTAAGTAAAATTCCAGAAATACCTGATGATCACAAGAAAGCAAGAAATATCTGTAAACACAAAATAAATTTGATCAAAAATGCATCCTTATGGTTCTTAACTATCGAAAGTTATAGAGATAATTTATGAGATTTTATTCCTATCCGTTAGACATGGATATTATTCAACTTTTTTACTATCCGGTTATCGAATAGTAAATTTTCAAAATAACTGGTTAACTGCGGCTAACCGACAGGAAAAAAATTAAAACAAAAATGTGTTTCTAAATCACAAATAATGTTCTAAAGTAAGTGTTTAAAACACTTCATTTAAAACATATACCAGAACAAATAGAAAATAAGAAAACTATATATCAGTATTTGACAGTTAAAATCTTTATCTATTACTTCGGTCTAAAAGACCTAAGTATTACATTTGTGAGCTATAAGTGGAATTCTTACCCCCACTTTTTTTGGCATTTTTCGACGTTTTAGGACCTACTGATTCTAAATAAGCAAAAAGAAAATGTATGTCTGTCTGTCGGCCGCCCGGCCGCCCGTCCGTCACAACCTACGAAATCTAGAAAACCGCTGGACGGATTTCAATTTTTTTTTCTAAAAATAGGTTTACTCAATGGAAAGAGCCGAAAGGACGATGTGGTCGATAACTGTACCGGAAGTGTGTCAAAAAAATCGTCAAGTGTGTCAAAACAAGGAAATTTGCATATTTTTTGCTTAAAAAACGTTCAATTTAAGTGATTACGAGTAGGAACATTGAATTTGGAGAAATCTTGATGGTCGAGATTGGTATGTGAGACCAAAATATAGATTTTTGCATTTATAAGTTTGTCAACAAATGTTGTCAAGTGTGTCAAAAGAAAGAGTTTTATTTATTTTTTTACCCAATTTTTTGGAAAAAAATAAAATTAATTGTTTGTTTGAGATGAAATTTTATTACTATTATTGAGAATAATGGCATTATAAGTTTGTCAAAAAAATGTTGTCAAGTGTGTCAAAAGATAAATTTTTATTTGTTTTTTTATCCAATTTTTTGGAAAAAAATAAAATTAATAATTTGTTTCAAGTGAAATTTTATTATTATTATTGAGAATTATGGCATTATCAGTTTGTAAAAAAATGTTGTCAAGTGTGTCAAAAGAAAGATTTGTATTTACTTTTTTAGCCAAATTTTTTGAAAAAAATAAAATTATTTATTTGTAGGACATGAAATTTTATTATTATTATGAAATTTTATTATTATTATTGAGAATTATGGCATTATAAGTTTGTCAAAAAAATAGTGTCAAGTGTGTCAAAAAATGATTTCATTTATTTTTTAGGCAATTTTTTGAGAAAAAAAATGTAGCTGTTTTTATGACGTAAATGTAATTGAAAATGAAATTGGACATGGAAATTTTTGATTTTGTTATAGTTTTTGAAATATTTTTGGAATTTTGAAAAAAGTTTGTATTTTTGATTTTGTAATAATTTTTGCAATATTTTTAGAATTTTGTAAACTTTAATTTTGATTTTGTAAGAATTTTGGAAATATTTTTAGAATTTTGAACTATTTTAAATTTTTGATTTTATTATAATTTTTGGAATTTTGAAAAAAGTTTGAATTTTTGATTTTGTAATAATTTTTGCAATATTTTTAGAATTTTGGAAAAGTTTGAATTTTTAAGAATTTTTGGAATATTATTGGAATTTAGAAAAAGTTTAAATATTTGATTTTATTATAATTTTTGGAATATTTTTGGAATGTTGAAAAAAGTTTGATTTTATTTAATTTAACAATATTTTTGGAATTTTGAAAGAAATATGAATTTGTGATTTTGAAATATTTTCTCGAAACGCTAAATGGAGAGGTTTTTGAGTAGTTTGCTGAGTGTATCATCTTTTCACTAAATTATGTTAATTTATGATCGGTTATGATTTTCCGGTAACGTATTGATGTTTCGTGTTAGTTTTGTAATAAATTTCTAAACAGAGATAAAAAATACTTGTCCTTTAACAAAGCGTTATTGTTTGATATACATCGCTGCCCAAAACTAAAATCCATGAAAATCCATGTCCTCATAAAAATTTTTTGCCGAAAACTATATCAAAATCCTTAACCCAGACCGAAGTCTTGATATCTCAGAGCTGTGAGATTTCAGCCCCTCCATATTTTAAATTTTAAATATAAAACTGTACTTTATTGTACTCCAATTCGATGGATTTTACAGCTGGTAGCTTGGTGAAACATGATGAATAATTGTAAATAAAATTTCTTGTTTTAGTATTTCACAATTCCGTTTTTATTATCAATAAATTACCGGTTTAGCTATTTAATTAATATGTTCTATTCTATCCTATTTCGATTGTGACCAGGGATGGCAGAAATTACTTGAACCCCGACATATTTTTATGATCCCGAAATCCTGGGCTAAATGAAAGAAAATCTCGCTATTATGGGATCGTCATATTAACCAGGATTAATCAATGAAAAAACGGAATCCTGTTAAAAAAACAGAAATCAAAAATTAAAAATATTAAATTCGCATGGAAGGATCAGTTTTTGGTGATTTGTAATATTTTTGGTCTAGGGGTATGACAATCCTGCGTACTCCAGTTTTTACTATAGCCATATGAGTTGACGTAGGATTTCATATACCACTGGCAAAAACAGTAAGCTAACACTGGCGAATGTGACACCATAGCGGATGAACTTTATTCAATAAACGGTTGCACCCTAAATTATAGCTATGGAATATTTCTTGGCGATGACACGCTATTGTTTGCTCGATGTTTGCTGTATACGGGCTTGAAAAAAGTCCGTACGTCACATTTTTCATGATCAAGAAATAAGTCACTAGCACTATGATTGTTGGCAAACCAGTTTTAGTTTAGTTACTGATATTATTTATTAAATGCTTCCAATTTTTCACTTGTATAGCTATTTTTTATTTTCTTCATTCTATCAAGAAATAATAGAATATTGGCATTGATCGTTGTCCGATTTGGATGAATTCAAATTTTCCTTGTTAACGTTTCACTACAGTTAGAAAACATTCGATTAATTAAATCACTACCATATGAAATTGTCTGGACTTTGTTCGAATTGTGCCTGGTTGCAAGTAAATGATTATGAGGGCAACTTATAATTTCTAATTATCCAACCAATTGCTTGAGGAATTTTCCAAAAGATTATGAGAATTTATTAACGAACGAGGGGAATTTGTTTAGAAAAATTTTTGACATTTTTTATTTTTTATATATTTTTTATGAATTATACGTTGGCCTACTGCGATGTTAATTATTTCAAAAATTATTTGATAATTTTTAATATCCCAGCAGGCTAGACGTATAACTATTTGTTATTAGTATAATTCAAATGTTATTGGTAAATTGGATGATGTCATTACATTTTAGAGAATTTCATTAGGTTAAATTAACATAAAACTAAGGCAAAAAATTTTCGGCTTAACTACCAAATTATATTACATATAGTGATTTATAAGTTTTTAAATGTTATTAGTTGTAAAACTTTAACATAATTGCACTACCCGGTTAACCGAGTTGATAAACCGGTTATTCGAATAGTAAAATTTTACAAAAATTACCCGGTTAACCGAAAACCGGCTTGCCATCCCTACTATCCGTGTGTTTGTATTTGGACACTATATCTCACTACTTAATCTCTTGGCCCCAAAATTTGCGGCACAGGTTTATTAGGTCAGTATCTCCTGTGGCATTAACTTTCAGATTCGCAGGTCAATTGTTACTCGAGATATGTGGGTTAAATATTCCCATGAATTTTAATTTGTTATAGTGCTATGATTGGAAAGTTCGAATCTATTCCGAAAAATGTATCCATAAACGTTGTAACGGCGCACTGTCCAAAAATCCACGTTCCATAAATAAGGTTCACCCGCTTTTTATTATTAAAAGTTCGTAAAACTAAAGAAGTTGAAGAACGAGCAAAGCAAAAATTTGCAATGGATAGCGAAGGAAAACATGTAACTTAGATTGTGTATGATATCAAATAGAGGAAGCTGCTATTTTGATACTGAATCGAATAAAAGTAAAAGAAATCTCTAAATTTAAAGGCAATCCGCCAATTGATTTTGAATGTTTTTGAAAAGAAATAATTTTGTTTGTCGAATTGAAAAGGATTACACTAACTTTCAAGGAGTTAAGATAATTATTATATTTTCGGACCATCAGCTATACAGCTTATATTTTTGGATAGAAATTAATTTTTTTTGACAGTATTGTGTAGTTCGACAGAAGATCAGATAGTAACTATGCTCACAAGTTACATAAAAAGAAGTAAAACTAACGAAATTCTAAGTAAAGTGGATTTTCATCATCCTGCGCGTGAAATAACGCTCGACTTTAAGAAGATTATTCTCCTCAATGAAGTAAAATCTTCTTCTTTCAATTTCAAAAGATGTAATTACGCTAATATTAATTGCGCTATTGCTTCGTTCAAATGGAGCCAGATTTACAGTAACAAAGGTTCTGATCAATGTGTAGAAGTTTTTTACAATATTTTATTTTGGATTTTTGACATCAATTAAACTCAAGTAAATAAAGAAGTAATTGGAATTTGTTTTCAATTCAAAGGCATGGTTTGAAGTTTCTCAGAAAAAAACTCCAATTTACATTTTTCGTGTTTCGGATGGGATTCGAACCTACTCTCGTCAGTCCCCGGCTCGAATCCTTGGGCAGACACGCTATCAATTACGCCGTTGAGGCGATGATAATTCCAAAGTTGAAACTTCTTCATCACTTATCTATTTTTGACTTAAGTTGAATTTTTCCACTGTCATTAGACATATTATGGAAATGTTTTTCTACAATATTATAAATCAATTTATTTCGCAAAATGTTCCAATGTTTTTACCGAACTCGAAAAAATTTCCTGATTGGTACTCAGATAGACTCATAAAATTAACAAAATTGAAAATCAAATACCGAAAAGTATTTAAACTTTCTGGTGATAGAGATTACTAAAATCTGTGTTCTTCTGTAAGATCTGAAGTAAAAAAGGAACTTAAACTTTACCAAAAGAAACATATTGCTGGAATAGAAAATAGCATCATAAACAATCCAAAGCAGTTTTGGTCGTATTATCGTATACTAAATCTATTAAAAAAACAAACACAATACCAGCTTCTTTGCATTTTAATAATATTCGTGGAAATACGGATAAGGACATCTGTAATCTTTTCGCCAATTTTTTCAAATCAGTTTACACTAAACCTAATCGCTCAACAGTTGGACATCACACAGGTGTTTCTGACAACAAGCTAAATATTCCAACTGTATCTGAAGATGACATTGTGCTAGTTTTCGATTTAATTCCTCCAATTTTTCTCAAAAATACTGCTCAAACTATCTGCAAACTATTGTTAATCATTTTTAACAAATCTCTTACTGAAAGAATTTTTCCTTCCCAATGGAAATGTGCTAAAGTTTTGCCAATTTTCAAATCTGGTGATACCTCTGATGTAACCAACTATAGACCAATCTCGTTGTTGAACTGCTGCAGTAAAATATTTACGGTTAAATTGATTCTGGCTATATGGAGTGGATAACTTTGATGTTTCGTAAACGACTTAGACGCTTTAAAAACTTTTTATTTTTTCCAAATATTTTCGGATTCTATGAAACCTTCCTCAGGGAAATATTTATTTCTATTACGTAATAGAAATAAATATTTCCCTGAGGAAGATTTTATAGCAGCCTGTAAATACATGTTTAATACTATAAATATTCTGATAGTGGATGGTATTACTTTAAATTTGTATTAAATTGTATGATTGAACCGTGGAAGAATGATGCTTTTAAATTAATTTAAATTTGTAAATAATTGCTAAATATTTTCTTTGCTTCAACCTAAGAATGAAAATAATCAATTACGACGCTGAACAGCATGATGAGAGTATTCCTAATTCTAATCAAGCAAAATAGGTAAAAGGAAAATATGATACTTCTGAAACTCAACACTAATCGTAAAAAGCTGGAACGTCTCGTGATGCTGCGTTATTATATATTTGGAATGATAAACAACTAAATTATTTTTTCTACTACCCAACATAAAAAATCTACTTTCGATGTTTGTTCATTGAATCGAAAACTTCTTTTTCGTCACCGGTGATAAAAAAACCTATACGAATTACTTTCGTACCTAGTGACGAAAGTAATTTTTTAAAAGCCATCTATTTTCTAATTTCTTAACTAGAATAAACCATCCTAGAATACCCGTTAAGACAATCAATTGATTGAATGAAATAATTTTGTTAGTGTTAATTTGTCTCTGTTTGGAGGATGACGTTAATTTATTTTTGAATTGTTTACGGAAAATTTACATTAAAATTGTAAAAATAATAATAGTTAAATATATAATATTCATATATTCTTTTTAAATAGTATGATAAAAAACAGTTAGTGTTAAGATATTTTAAAAAAATATTATTTCACCTATTTATTTAACAAAAATGAAAAAAAAATATTTATTTTACGTAAAATAATTTAGGTTGTGTTAAAATATATCAAGAATTTACGTAACGTCATACCTATTCAAAAACTAAATCAAAACTGATATTTTTATTTTAGAAATCTGAAATCTGAATTTGATTTTGTTTATGACAAAGTACAAACCGTCTTTAGTTATAAGACTACTTGACGCAAAATTCAAAAAACAATAAACCTTCAAAGATGTATTATTTAATGATTTTAAGAACTTTAGAGTAAATAGAATAATAATATAGGATTTTGTAGGGTAAATAGAATAAAAATATAACATCATGAATAACTATATGTATGGATATGTAAAAAATTAACGAAAAAAACAATAAGGCTTGTAATTAAAGACAGCTATGTCTTTGACATAAAAATTGGATATTATGAATATAAGTCATCTATTTTTTAATAGCAGAAATATAAATACACTTATACAATTTTAATTTGTAACAGTGTATGTTTTAATAAATGAATTGTATGTAATAAATGAAAATGTTTAAAAATTAATAATAATTTTTAAAAAAGTAGTAGAAAAAGTACAGTCTTCTACTCGCCGAAAATCATATTTTGAATCTCGCGACCATTACCAACCTCGGCTACCGCCTCGGCTGGTAAACTGTCCTCTCGTTTCAAAATATGCTGTTTTCGGCATCGTTGAAGAATATACTATTAAAACTAAATACCAGTGAATTAATGTTGTCAGCGACGAAAATGTGGGAAAGAATGCTAGTGGTATCGTGAAAAGAACTAACTTAAAGTTGACAATAATTCAGTTCAATAAAGAACAACCTCATTTATAATTTAAAATCAATCAAGCAAAGAATTACGGTACAGAGTGATCTTACAAATTCGGCCATCCTGGGGCTTCAGCATCTCATCTCATCTTCAGCAATGTCTTTTTTTTGATTGGTCATACGTAAATGAAAGAAAAAAAAATTCGGTCTATACCTCTTTTGTGCCAACCGAATGTTTTCTGTCACTATAACCTCAAATTCGGTTGTCTTTTCTACAAAAATCAAATTTAAAGGAACAACAACCGAATTTAAATCTATTGTGACAGAAAACATACGGTTGGCACAAAAGAGGTTGTAGTGACCAAATTTTTTCTTTCAGTGTACGATTAACGACCACAAGTTTTCTCTAAGCTACTCATCGCCTGTTGTAGCTTTTCTTCTTCACAATTGCTAAAATTAATGTCAGCGATTTCTTCACTGTGCGCAGAATTCTTCTACAACAATAGATTCGTATAACTAATCGTATTCCTTATTGTCAACATCGGTTTGAAGTAGCTCATTGTCAGCATGAGGTTTGTTAGAATCAGATTCTTTTTCATCATCATTTTCGGGGTATTCCGCAAAAGGTTCAAAATGATTACACTCAAAACTCTTAACCGCTTTATTCTTATTTGGACATCTCCTTGATGAATGTCCTTTCTCTTCACAATTATAGCACAGCAAACCAGTTCTGATTGTAACTAGTTTTCCAATTGCGTTGTTTTTCTTAAACTCGTCAACCGTTGTAGATTTATACAATATAAACTTGGTAGTTGTAGTATCCACGATACCTTTAAAAGTGTACTCAATCACAGATTGATCTGCTACTCCACCCATTAATCCAAGTTCAAGCATTAACATGATATAATTCTCCAAACTTTCATAATTCGTTTTGTTCGTACACTCAAAAAAAAAGTTCGTAAAATTTACAGAAATGTCATTCGATTCAACATACATTTCTGTTACTTTTGATCCTACAAATTGTTCGTTGAATGCAACAAATTGATGTCAGTTGAATTTATTTTACCAACAATTTTTAATGAACAGTTTGTAAATTATACAGATACGTTTGTTAATTATTACGAACAAAACCACAACCGGACCGTTAAAAGAACGAACATGTTTGTTAACTTTTGACATTTTATTTAATTGATTTTATCTTATATTTCCAAAAGTATTAGTAAGTTATACTTAGTTTATATTTTATTATAATACTATTAAATATATGTACTTATATTTTTTCTATAATGATTGTAATTAAAATTTACCGAAACAAAGTTTACCTTTATAGACATCTTTAAAACAACACTGTCGACTTTCCTTAAATTTTTAGAACATTCAAATAATTTAATTTCACTCAAATTCACTAAAATTTCACTCATTTTTTTAGGTATTTTAATTAACACAATTCATTAGATACTTTCACACTTTTTCTTAAAACTATGCTTTTTTTCACAAAATTTCACTTTTACTGTACTTCCACTAAGTTCACTATAAATTTAAAGCCCTTACAACTCGAACGTTTTATATTTTTGATTTTTGGCTTTTTTATTCAACAAACGAAAATCAACGAACTGCTGGTAAAGGTAGTTAAAAATATTTAACAAACATGTCTGTTGAAAACTGGCAATTAACAAACATGTTTGTTAAAACAATAGAAAATCAAATAACGTGTCCTTTAAATAAATTCAACAGACCATTGTTTGTTGTATTTTACCTACACATTTTTTTCAGTATACTTGCCATTGCTTATGTATCTCAGCACTACTTATTTTTCAGAAAATTCCGATATTAAATGATCTTTCAACTGGCTAAAAGTTGTTAGATTAGTTTTTAGCTATAAATTTCTTTTGTCTGGGTGTCCAATTCATTTGGTCTCCTTTCGATCTCTTCGACCAAATATTGAATTTTGTAATTCGATTTACCATCAAATGTTGTTATAGAATTTTGGACATCATTGCATCGAATTGCTTTCTTATATTGGTCATTCTCATCCACCATCTGTTTTTCTTTATATATTCTTTCCTGAAACAATAACATTGGCCTGATTTTCATCATCGCCAGAATCTCTCCTTTTATAACTGATTTTAATGTGTTTTAATTCGCGTCGCATTTCTTTTAATTACAGTAAACTTTGTTTCCCAAATCAGTTGCATTCAACTTACCTGATTGCTGATCATTCGAACAAATTTTTTAAGCTCGATTTAATTCTTTGTAGAAATGTTTCCTCATTAAATGTTCCAAAACAAACCATACACGTTAAACCGTTATAATTTCTCAAAATACCGGACAAAATATTAAATTATTTTAGCGTCTATTTTCACCAAAAATAAAAGAATTTTCTTAAAAATTTTGTATCCAAGGAAATCCTAAATCCAGTGCGGAGGTTTAGATATTTTCAATGTTGCATCCAAAAATATTTTAAACAACTGTAAAATCCACTGATGAGATTCTGCGATCAGCTGTTTCAAAGATGACTTATCGCTTCTTCCCGGACGAGCCCCAAATATTGTAGAATTTCATAGATTTCTTTACAGACATTTATATAATAAATTCAACTTGCAAAACTTTATTTCAAAATAGCTTTATTTTATTGATGTTATACACGCAAAATCAAATAAAGAACTACCTTAGTTATATTTTAAAATCAATCAAGGAAAAGAATTATAAGAGAAATTCTTTACTAATAAAAACAACTAGCTATTTAAAGACAATAGATTTGATGGAAAAATCTATTGAAGACTTTGATGCATATCTTATGTTAAATTATGGTTGAGACAAGGACATCATCTACCAAGTGACAAAGGTGTTAAAGAACCAGTTCTTATTCTGCCGCCCCAAAGCCAAAATTTACTTTGGCAATTATTTAAGTAGATTTTTAATACTATTGTATATTTTGTATTTTTTATTTAAATAAATAACTGGATATGTTTAAGTTAATATATCTATGACAGATTTTTTATCCATGCATACCGGTTGTTAAATACCTCGAATATCACCACTGGATACCGATGTATTTTGATAAAAAATTAAACACGTTTTAATACTTTTAAATTAGGGAATCGAATGTTCTTTATTTCCGCTTTCTTACATATTTATGTTTTTGAAATTAAATGCCAACACTCAAAAAAAACTAAATAGATTTTACAAATTTTTTATAAATATACAACTCACAAATTTGTTTGTAAAGCTGACTCTCCATTAGTCTTTTTCATCTTTTTTTCTAGCCAAAATAGAACGAGAAACCATGATTTATTTTCTAAAGAGAGAGTAAGACGAATATCACAATTTTTCAAGGAAAAAATATTTTGTAGGATTGGAATTGTGACATTTCACCATTATTTTTAATAAATATCTAATTGTATTATATATTTTTAACAATGTCGTATCCAACATAGACTGCATAATAATTTTAAATATATTTTTTCAGTGTAAAAGTCGTCTTTTTCCTTAAAAAAGTCTTGCTCTATAGACTTTATAGTAGAACATTTTTTTATAGTATATCACTTTTTTTTAAAAAAAAAGTTATGGAAAGTAAAAAAAAGATATGGAATAAATAAATATCTTTTTTCCTTTCGCACTTATATGATTTTTATATCTTCTATTTCACAAAATAAAAAAGACGAGAAAAAAAGACTAATGGAGAATGACCTTAAGTTTACCAAAAATATTCTAGATTACAATAAAAATTATTTGAAAAAACCAAAAATTTATTTGATACACAAATTATTTATGGATTTGAAGGAAAAAAAATGTAGTTTTATCAAAAATATTTGTTTGTTGTATATTTATAAAAATTTTGTAAAAGTGACTTTTTTTAGTGAATCTTAAGTTTGTTACAACTATACAAAATTTATTTAAAGGTTTGTTTGCATAACAGTGATCGTGGACGCAAATTTGTTTGTATTTTTTTTAAATAAGTAATAAATAAAAGCTAAACCTATAGTCACATATTTAAATATGACATAGGAGTGAGGTCATACACTTCATTATGGGATGCAGAGAATAAAAATAAAATAGTACACTGAAAAAAAAATTGAAGTTCATGACAACCTCATCTCGAAATTGGCAGTTGATTATTCATGCAAAGAAAAATTATTTGTAAACAATTTCACTGTGATTGGGACAACTACAAGATAACATTTTCCTAACAACAGAATGAGGTTTATTTAAAATATAAAGTGTTATATCTAATATAACAGTAGTTGAATAAAGATAATAACTATTTCCCTGAAAAAAATTTTCTTAGGCCTCATATCATGAATTTTTCATTTTAAAGTTTAAGTATTTGAGATTAATTGAACTATATTTTATTTTCACATAAATATTTTGTGTGATTGTCTCAACTTCATCGATTTATAATTGTAGAGTTGTTGAAGCAATTTCGTAGTTTGATTCGCCATATGTGACCGCACGGTGAGGTTGAAACAATTGCATTTCGATTGGAAATAGGACATGTTTTTTTCAGTGTAGATAAAAAGCAAAATTGTTTTTGACAATTACCAATTTAAAAAAACGATTTAAAAATTTAAGTAAAAAAAAGTGGTTATACATACCTATGAAGGTCGTTCTACAATGCTAAAAAGAACGGGACGCTCAAATGCTCATAACGCCGTTAGTTTAGGGTGACCAACCGTCCCGGATTCGCCGGGACAGTCCCGGATTTAAGTCTGCCGTCCCGCATTGAAATTGTCCCGGAATATTAAAAACGTCCCGAATTGTTCCGTTTATCTAGCACCAATTACCATACAATATTTTTCATGAGATATTAAAAAAAATTCCAATAAAATTTGATTTTGAAAATTACATAATTTTGACTCGTCGACTACTTGGCGCAAGCAAAACAAGATGCACCGCCAACCATCTTGTAAAACAAGATGGTTGGCGGTTATGCTCCCAATAGAAAGAATTTTACAATTATTTCAACGGTTAAAGTCATACTTTTTATTCCTGGTGCAGAAGAAACAAATTAAGCTTGTCGGAGCAGAAACCTGTTATGCTACAGCTAAAGGACAAGTACGACAGAGCTAGATCACCAACCATTAAGGTTAATGGAAAAACAATCAAAATGGTCAGCTCAACCAGATACCTTGGTGTTGACTTGGATGAGAGGATGAGGGTAAGTCATGTTACACGAATAGGCTAGAAATCTAAGTCCCACTTCCACAGCTTCACAAGGTTATCTCATGAATAGTGGGGTCTTGATAGAAATAAAGTACATCTTATTTATAAGATCGTAGTGGAATCTATTATATTGTACTGCTCAGCTGGTTGGTATGAGCGGACTAACGTTATAAGCATAATGCACAGTTACTAAGCGCTCAAAGAAATATGTTACTCCGCATGATCCGAGGTTACAGATCCATTTCTACAACCCCGACTCAGGTCATTACGGGCACAATCCCAAATTATACAACCGTGCTGTCAAAACAAACAGCAGAGTTGAAAGGAAGCAAATAAAAAAGGGACTGCACCAGGAGACTCTCAATGAATGGAAGGCACGTTGGGAGGTCTCAGATACGGAAAGGTATACGCATCTTTTTTTCAGCGATTCAACTTTTGCTTTAGGCACGAATAAGGTAGCTCTGACAAGTCCTATGGTCCAGTTTATAACTGGACATGGCAAATTTAGAGAGTACTTGAAGCGTGTTGATGTTACGGACAATGCTTTATGCACAATATGTGATGTGGATGATACGCATTACATGTTCTTTTGGATTGCACTAATTACGAAACCTTAAGAAACGATCTTAAATCGTCCTTACTTGAAAATGAATTTATCGGTTGTTTAGCAGCAGATACACTTAGTATACTGCTGAACACAAAAAATATGATTGCGCTTAAACAATTTTGCATTGAAGCTCATGAACTGCTCGCATCAGTTAAACAAATGAGGTCTAACCCTTCAGGTTAGACTACTTTCTGACATAGTTCTTAGATAGTAGAACATACAGTTACTCTGTATGAAAACCATCAACCTCCAGGAGGTTAGGGATCGAAACGAGCAACTAAATAAATTTGACTGAGGTAATAATATATAACTATTTTACTTTTTGATGGCAAATAAATGTTTTAGACGCAGTTGACTCGGTCGATCGATGGCTGAGCTTATGAAAAACCCTGTAAATGTTTTTTGAACTTAAAACAGAGGTGCTTGCAATAAAGAGCTATGGTGGTGGTGTGAAAAATGCCAAGAACCATTCAATTTTTTTTTTAAGATGAGAAGTCCAATTTTTTTTTTTTTAAGATGAGAATGGACCAACAGCAACTTGAGTATTGGTTCAAAATGGGCCGACCGTTTGGCAGATAATCACATTCCATTCAAAAATATCCTAATATTTATAGTGGAACTATGTTCGTGCCTGCCCGAAACATATGCAGCGACTGAACAAGTTTTTTCAATAATTTATAATCTATGGACATCGGAAAATCGAGAAAGATCAATGCTTTAAAAGCAAACTCTTGCAAAGATTTCAACTCAAAATTTCACGAAAAGTTAATTTGCTAAAAAAAACGCATATAGAACATATTGACAAATACCCATAAAGTTATTATACAAAAATATACCAATATGGCTTTTTTCGTCCCGGATTGGCTAAAATTTATATTGGTCACCCTACGTTAGTTTTACCACAAAATCTCACCTGATATCTAAAATATACAAGAATATGCGTTTAATTTAATCAATTGGTTTTATTATACCGCATCGTTTCTAGAAAATACGAAAAAGATCAATGAAACGGAATACGCAGATTGCTAATTCAAGCATCAAGACAACGTCTTCATCATAAATTATAAAATTTAATCTAAAACTTTAAGGATTTATCTCTTAAACGGTCAAAGTCATTCCAGCTAATAGCTTTCGACTAAGGTTATTTGTTAATGAATTGCCCTTTGCTATAAAGAACGACAAGCTAAAATTAATGAAGTTTGAGGTTGTACGTTTTCGTTATATTATTTTGAATACAATTTACCAATGTTTGTTTTGTTTTGATTAGTTAGATGTACAAAAAAAATTATTCGTTGAATTATTTTAAAAACAATAGCTCTAAAGTAACAGTAACAAAAAAAATTGTTATTTCTTTTATTTCAGATCAAAGGTTAACTAATTTCTGATGGTCGTTTGATAATTATATATTATTATAATTGAGATAAAGTAAAACATTAGTCAAATTTTAATAGTCTCGAGTTACTTCACTCCACAAACATTTAAAAAAAGCATCCACCAACACCTCAGAACGCATTTTGTTGTCGCAAACATTACAATTCCAAATACACAACACTTTTAATAAAAAAAACTAGTGGGATGGGGGATCACCTGGGGAATGACACCAAGAACTTCCCGTAAAGCTAAAAACTATCAGTTGCCAAAACTGCTGGATAAGGTAAACTGACACACGAAATTTACTTTACGGACTGTTTTAAGGTTGCAAAGTTAACAACGGGTAACGAAGTTGCGAAATTCGAAATTCGACGTCCACGCCGTGCCGCCTGGGTAATGCTGATAGAATTAGGTTGGTGTATTGGAGACAAGCAGAGAAAAAACTGCTTAGTCAACCAATGTGACCCAAGCATCTGTTGTTGGGCCTAAGGTTAACACCCTAACCCCGGAAAAGATTAATTTGTTAAATTTGGTAATCAGAAAGAGAATAACAGACCCGGACACAACAGAATTTTACCTGGACCTGAAAAAGGACCAGACTATACCTAATCGGAACGTGGAACGTGCGCAGCCTGACCGCATCTGATGCTCTTATAAGTCTAGAAACAGAGGATGGATATCATAGCTCTGCAAGAAATTAGACAGACGGTAATCGGAAAACAAGATTCGGATAGTCACTCTCTATACTTTAGTAGTCATCCCTCTCGAAGAGAATTTGGTACATACAACAATATTTCTCTTATTGCTGTGCACGCACCTACTGAAGCTAAGACCGTCGACGAGAAAGATACTTTCTACATAGCACTGTGAGAGGTTATGAAATAAACACCAGCACGCAACTTCATAATGGTTCTTGGTGACTTTAATGGGCAGGTTGGAAGATATATCTCTTATGGAAGTGTGGTGAGTCCCAACAGCCTGCATTTGAATTCGAATGATAATGGTGAAAGAATGACTGAATTGAGTTTGCATTATCAAATAATTTGAGAATTGCCAGTACTTTCTTTGCGCATCGATCGATTCATAAGCAGACTTGGGTCTCACCGAATGGAAACACTCGAAATCAAATTGGTCACGTGCTAGTAACAGCACGTTTCTTTTCGAGTGTTCTGGTTATGCGATCCTTTAGAGGTGCATACATTGGAAGTGATCACTTTCTTGCATGTGCTAAAATAAGGTTCCACTTTCCAAAACCAGGCATTCTAAAATTCAATCAACGGAAACGTTTTAACATCTCATCACTAAAGAATGCTGAAACAGAAGAGAAAGTTACTGCCGAAACATTGGAGAAATCAAGATCCATTACTGAAGACATAGACAAGTCATAGCATTTCCTCAAAGATGCTGTTTTAAGCGCTGCTGAGGAAATACTTGGACGACCACAAAACCACTCCCAGAAGCCATGGATGGATCAAGCATGCCTTGACGCTATTCAATACAAAAGAGATTGCTATCTGAAATGTCTACAAGGCCGCAACACCAAGTCTACGAAGGAGAACTATAAACTGGCAAGACAAGCCGTTACAAAGCTATGTAAACGAACGGAACGAGAATGGTGGAAGAGAAAATGTGAGGAGATTGAAAGCTTCAATAAGGGACATCAATCGCCAGACTTCTTTCAACAGGTTAAGGCCTTAAAGAAGGGATCTCAAACTAGATCGACTGCTATTCAAAACGAAGATGGGGAGCTATAAGTAGACCTTAAAAATATTTTAGATACTTGGGCCGCTTATTTTGAGAATCTTCTCAACTTAAGTGACCAGCAACAAGTCGGGCGACGAGCAAAGCTTATTCGTGCGTCAAAGCTACATGTAAACGAGCCAACCAAAGAGGAATTTGAAACGGCGCTGTCAAAATTAAAACGCAATAAATCACCTGGTATCGACGATATAACATCTGAAATGATGGTACAGGGTGTTGAAACTCTATCCTAAAGATTGTTTGAACTTGTTCAAATGATCTGTAGGACTGAAACCATGCCACAGGACTGGAACTCAGCTATGCTGATACCAATCTATAAAAAGGGTAATCGCAAACTTTCTACCCAATTAAGCCTCTCCTTGGATCACCATATGTATCAACTAACACCAAACTCAAGTTATACAAGACGCTGATTAGATCGGTTGTGATGTATGGGTCATAAACGTGGACCCTTACACAAAATGACGAATCACATTTATCTGTATTTGAGCGTAAGATCCTACGCTACATTTTTGGTCCACTTAAGACAGACGATGGAGAGTACAGAACGCGATATAACTTTGTGATCAGAGACCTTCTTGAGGGTCCAGACATAATAGGTTGTATCCGTTCCAACAGGATTGCTTGGTTCGGGCATGTTTTACGAGCCGATTTACAATCTGGAATGATTAAAAAAAATGTACGTTAGTACTCCAGGGAGTGGACGACCGCGAGGTAGACCACTACTGCAATGGGAGACGGACGTAATAAACAACCTTAAAAAAATCGGCTGCTATAGTTATTATGTCGCTGTTGCGAATGACCGTGGTGAATATTCGAAGCTGATTAGCTTCGAAGCTGAACGCTCCTACATGGAGCATGAACGCCACAAAAAAAAAGTTAACAACATGATTAATTGCATCATCTACAAATATGTTTTATCCATTTGACGTTATTAAAACGAACTTTATTTGTGTGGTTATAAACAATGATAGTATATGCATTCCTGTATACATTTTTATGAATGTATAATACAATGTACGCATAATACAAATTTTACTGTGTTGCGCTATCATTTACAAATCAGCCCAACAGAATAATGAGCTCTTAACGTAGCTTACTGTAGCTCTTACAACATTTTTATCGTGTAGGTACGCTTTGGACTTTTTCACACTACACGACACCGACACGACACCGGCACGACAACGACAAGACACGACACGTTCTCATACTACATAATACATGACACACTTTTATTTCTGTTTATCTTTTGTTTTTCTTATCTTAATTAACTTTAATTTGTTGTTTCTTACAGAGTTTTGTTACAGAAACCTAAAAATACATAACACAATAATTATCAAAATCATTTAAATTTTATTTTAAAATTAGTCATAATTTTTAAATTTGAGCCCGTGAGGGCCAGACCTTCGTTATTAGGAACGATCGATAGGAACGATTCCTACGATAGGTAGGAACGATCAGCAACTATGAAGTTTGGATCATCGTGGCTTTGGCAGGTAAAAGGTAGCAAAGGTGCATAAAATGACTCCAAAGTTTCGTGAAAGTATAATTTTTTATAGTTTCTTCGGGATAGTATTAGAAATCACGTCGTCCATTGTCAGATACTTAGTATAGTGACAACCCCCTGCCTGATACTCTTTATTTTTAACTTCAATAAATTGTAATTAAACTTTCGTCATAGTATAAAAGCTGAATTTTATATATGTAACTTGAGAAACTATCAGAATATATTTTCTTAGCAGCCAGATAGTTACGGTACTGTTTACATCTTGCCAGATAAGCTGAAAGTGTGCTGTAGCTGCGAGCGCGAGGCAATATACATACAAGCTGATGCGAGTGAGATAGTTTATAATATTGTAACGACTCGTCGTTGATTCTTTTCGATTATTGAGCAAATACGACAGTAAAAAGACGGATCTTTGGTTAACAGAATCTCAAACTTTATTTGTCAACAAATTACAACAGCTTCCGTTTTTCCTTACAATAAATTCCATGGTCTCCAATTTATGTACGATAAACTTCACCGCTTTTCCACAATTTGAATCAATAATATTCGGAATCGTGAAATCTGTATTTACTATTCCACTAAGTTCAGATTCTTTCACTATTAGTACCCAGGCTCAAGTACCACCGATTATTCCTTATACTTGCGAATATTTATAAAACACTTTTAATTGCAAAAGTAAAACTGACTATCTGATATGTTGTTCGCTTATTTATATTCAAAAACAAATAAGCAGAATATTCTGGTACTCACTGTAGTTGTTTCTAGAAACAATAGGCCATTCCTCTTTTTAATTCATTAATGTAAAAATTTAATTTACATTAATTTATGCAACTTGTATTAGTTAAAGGGAGTTAACTTTTAATTCATCTTTGCCATAATCAGACGGGAATGTAGAAAACATTTAGGCGGAACGTATTGGTTATTTATGATTAAATTAAATTAACCCATTCTGGACGAAGTTTATTACAATATTATAACTTTCATGTTGATAAATCAATAAAAAGTAAATCTAATAATTTAATAAATAATGTTTTATAGCTTTATAAACTTTGTTTTTAAAATTTAAAACCAATTTAAAACCAATTTTTTTAGAGTTCAGAAGTCCAATACAAAATAGTAGATTGTATTACTAGTGCGAATGCGTTTTCCAAACAAGAGTTAATTTGGCAATAACTCGCGTTTGGAAAACGCATTCGCACTACTAATACACACTATTTTTTGTAACAAATGCATAAAATTTATAAATATTTATTTAATTGTTAATTTAATCATTTATTTAACAAAGTTATAAACAAATTTGAGATATTTAAATAAATAAAGTGCGCCATCTTCATTGTAATAGTTGTAACCTATAAGAATCCAACTACTAGTAAAAACTAAACATAAGAATCTAACTACCGGTTTTATAAAAAAACATAGGAATCCAATAAGAGCTGTCAAAATTGTAAACTTTGAAAACCCAAATAAATTGTTTTTTCTTGCAATTTCAAATGATGCAATGTGTTTAAGTTGTTTTTACTATATGGTAAGTTATTTAAATTATTATTTTGATATTTTAGTGCTATAAAAATATTATATATAGGATAGATTTAACTACAAATCTCACATGCAGGCGGCGTGCGTGCCAGGCATACAAAATATTTTGTGGTCATATGTGCGGAAAAGTAGTTTTTTCTTTTATTCTATTCTAGTACAAAATTGAATATTTTTTATGCATGTGTTACAAAATAAGTTTTATTATATGCATATAGCATAGCCATTGTACACAAAATAAAAAAATATGGTGTTATTAAATGTATTATTTAAAAAAATATTGATTTTAATAGTTTTCATCGTTGTTGCTTCTTTTTCATCTTGGTCACTACTACTCCAGTGGTCTGATTGTTTTCCATATCGCCTTCTCCGTCAATTTCTGTCAAAATTTAACCAAATTAATACAATGATTAATAGTTACAAATTTATGTATAATAATTTAAAGTCATAATTGCATACCTGATGGAGCTTTTAGAGAATCACTATAATTTGTTCGCTGAAATTGTTGTAAAAGCTCGCTTCTACAAGTACTAGCATCGAAATTTCGCAATTTTTGTCGGCTAATAGCTTCGTTCACATCTGAGACCGTATACAAATCGATTAACATTTGAACTCGAGCAGCATCAACATATCTCTCACCAGAATTGTATACCTTGCATATAAATCTCTCTATAATATGAAAAATGTTTTGTTGTTCATCATTATGTTCAAATAATTCGCTCTCACCAAACTTCATGAACGCTTTTTAGTGTTCTTCTGTTTTTTTAATATTTTGTACGGTTTCAATTTTCTTTTTCTGAAAAATGCAGGATTATAAATCCTGTGATTGCATGAAATGCAGGAAAGCTATTACAAAAAGATTAGCCCAGCTCTGTGTGTATCTTTGACAGGTCCACATACCTTTTTCACAAACGAATTATTTTGTAGGTGGTGCATATAACCAAGCATTATTGCAGCAATATCAGTATCAACACTTCTGATCACTATATTTGCATGAAAATTGATGTTACACGCATGAAATACTATCTTGGTATCCACTTCTTCATGTGCTGGGCATGACAACTCTTCAACAACATTTGATACAACGCTGTTGAAATTATTTACAATGAAAGAATGGCACTTCCTGAAATTTATATGTATTATTTTGTTACCGATAAATGGGACCATTTCATTATTAGCCCAATGTGAAATAAAAAAATCAACAAGGGCTTCTTTAAATTTTGAATTTTGTAATTCTTTTGTAAAATCACTTGGTCGACTTTGATCAGGTCCAGTTATGGTCTACTCCAATTGTACAGATTCAAACCGTTGGGAATGTTCGTATTCTTTGATCAAATATCACGCCAATCCTCAACGCTTGCACTTGAGTAACCATTTGCAACATTTTTTGGATGTACTTTCAAATTTTTTTGGAACATTTTTCATCGTGTAGCAATAAAAAAACCCATCAATTATTTATGTTCATCGTTATTTTGTGGTGGCTGATGTTAGACTTCATTCTCTAAACATTTCACTAGCGCAGATTTATCGGTCTTGCAAATACTACCATCCAAATGGCTCAGGGACAATGGCACTGAAGCAATTGGGTGAGATAAAATTTTAGAAATGTCTACATTATAATCCTTTGAAATACCCAGCATCCGTCCAAATAAATCTCTTCGAATTTTAATTTCTTGAATTTTACCACCCACTCTAACTTTCTTCTTTTTTCATAATCTATGGAAAAATTGTCAATCGATGTTTTTTTAATGACTTTTTCAAATCTACTAATATCTGATAGACATTCGGCAATAAACCCTTTACGTTGACAATCTCCATTTTTTTCAATATTTAAAAGAAATTATTCTAACGGTGGTGATGCAGATTTTCCAGATGAATTATTAATTAACTGGCCTTTCGGCACTTCTAAACTGAAGGGATTAATAAATTGATCGAAGGTGATAATAAATTTTTGCAGTCGCTTGGTGTTCTTCTGAATGTTATGAAGATTCAATTCTGCTGAAACATCAATTCTGCTCTGGTGAGATTGTAGACCGAGTTCTAGATAAACTTGACTTATTATTGTAGATCTGACATCGTGGTTTCGAACCTACCGTTGACGTGCCGAAATTGAATTTGTAAAGTGTATAACACCTGTGAGCCTAGCAGCATCTGCATTTATGGTTTGTTCTAATACCAGGTCAATAGGTTGTCTTGAAAATGGCTTGGTAGTACTTTTAATACCAAAACAACCTTGTTTGAATCCTTCATATAAATCATAATGGGTTTCTGCAACTTTCAGCAAATTATCATAATATTTTACGGTCCATCGATCATAGTTTTACTGATTGAATATAAAATATAAATTTGTAATTTAAGGAAATACTGATATAAAAAGTTCGAAATCTCCCTTACGAATGCTTCGTGATAGGTCCAAGTAATGATGTAAAAGATTAATGTAAATCATATAAAATTGTGGAGTTTTGCCATGATCGCCATTGAGACTTTGTTGCTTATAAATACAGTAATTGTTTATCAGTTCCTTCAGATCTTCAGTTCTGTAGTCTTTTTACTTCCTCCATCGTATCATTACTTAATGCTGTATTATTATTTTGTAGAAATGATTTTAAATGTAATATTTCCAATCATTACGCTACCAAAGGATGTAATCTTTTGCAGCGATTGAAATATTTTTCATCAAGAAATCCATTCACTGAACCAATTGCCAGCAAATTACTATCAACCATAACATTTGTTAAGCCACAATCACTTATTACTTTACCGATTGCTTTATAATAAGCCATCATTATGTGAAAAGGGTCGAAATGTATAAATAAATTATCAAATCTAGGGTTTTCCGTGGCATGTATTTGAAAAGCTACTTTAGCTATCGCAAGATCACATGTAACCTGTTTGTAAGGTTGATGTAGAGATTCAGCTATTTTCTTACTTTGTTCCGTAGTTTCCAGAACTAGAGATGTACTGAGTAGTGATGCATTGATTGGAGTTAAATAAGAAATATGTTGTTGTGCTATCACTATCGTAAATCTGGGCTATTAAAACCAAGCCACATAGGAATATCAGATAATTCCAAAGCATCACTGATCATCCATATATTGTCTATTTTAGTGCACAATTGCGAGTTTGTAGAGTATATACTTTCTGTTTCATCAACTTATAATTCTTGGTTTTTTAGGATACGGAATTTCTTCTGAAAATATGGCTTCAAAAGTTCTTGAGTTCGTGAATTTCTTTCATTATTTGGAATCGGCACTTCGGAAATTTCATATTCTTCGGTTGTTTTTGACTCGATGTTTTGGTAAATAATTCCTACAGTATCGTGTATAGTATCCTTGCCGCTCGTAGTTTCCACAAAACGGTCAAAATTATCATAAGCCACATTAGTAAAAAGTTCAGGTTTCCTTTTAATCTTTTCTGGACATAAACTATTCTTTTCAATAGAAGTATATGTTGTTTCTGTTTCTAATTCTTCAACGCCTTGATAACTAATGCAGTGTTCATATCTTTTAATGATGTCAATAATTTTTCTACTGTTTGTTAACCTTTTTAAAGTCATACCAAGCATGATATGCTTTGAAGTTTTCACTTGACCATTATGGACTCCAAAAATTATTTCTTGACAGTATGAACGAACTTGACGAACGCACTTAAAGCTACTTTTCCGTTTTTGATTACATCCACCAAGAAGTGTAAAGTAAAAGTCTAATAATTGTTGTGGTATCGATACTTCTCCTGATATTAAATGTTGTATGCTGAAATATTCTTAGCCGGTAATTTTTTCTTGCAGTATAGACTTTCTTAAAATTGATGCAGCTTTTTGTCTACCTTTAAATATTTTCTACCTTTAAATTTTCAAATATTGTATTGTCAATTGCTTGTAAATAATTAGGTGCTAATATTTTTTTATTATGCATATTAAAAATTTTTTTCTCTCTAGATGCTAGGCGGTAAAAGTGGCGTTCATTTTAATCGAATTTGCTTATAGAATTTTCTCCATTGAATCAGTATATATTTCATGTAAATAGACCAAAAATAATAGCGCCTTTTCTTGATTGCATCTCCTCCATGATGCTACTTATTTTGTTAAAAACTATTCGGTGATAGTCTCGATGATAATGCTGAATGAATCACTTTTACTGGATGTTTTTTAGATAAAGATATTTTGTTGTTTAAATTTACTCTAATTCAGTATGATAATATATTTTCGACCCGGCAATTTTCCAATCTATTTAACAACTCCTTATACTCTTCTTGATCTTCGATATTATAGGTATTATACAAGATCTAAATTGGTTTTTGTCAGTTTCATGGAGTGAAAGCATTTTTGATCGCAATTGTTTCTTTTTTCTATACTATAGAATAAACAAACAATTTTAAAGTTACCCATACTAGTGTTACTTTCAGTCAGAGTATTTACTTCCAGAGTTGAATCGTTACTATCACTAACGTTTAATTCAGACATGTTAACATTTTCTTGAGGATTTGTAGATTGTGGTTCTATTGATTGAAGAACTAAAGTTGGTTGTGATATTGGTAAAGATTTTGTAAGTAGAAACTGTGAATGATAAGGTTCTATGGTCAACGCAGGTATCAACGACGTGACTGGAGATAAATCGTCTATAAGTGCTGATTTTTCTTTTTCAATCTTTTGTTAGAATGTATAGTTTCAGAACTAATTTATTTTTCATGAGTCCTGTGAACGATTTATAACAAATAATGTGTGACAAATAATATATTTATATTTGAGATCATGTTTTATTCGGAGTTTCAAAACAGTTTGACATTTTTTCAACCTCTCCTCAGAAAACAATATCATTTTGCCACTACTTTTCATACACACAACACGAATGAATACGTCTGCCATGACGACACTTTAGCAAAACAAAACCGAATTATGTTTACAACTGCACAAACAAATAGTAAAACATATTAAAAATTAGTTCAACACATAATACTGAAGTTGCCCGAAAAAAACTAATAAACTGCCGTTAACCTATAGACGAGGAAATAAAGCACAAAACCTAAGCAAATTGGCAGAGTAAGATGGATCGAGATGCTGGTTTTTGCATTCGATTCAGGAAGCTGTCAGGAAAGTTTGTGAAGATAGCCACTTTTCGGCAAAAAACCTCTGAAGTACCTACCTAGGTGCCAGGGCGGGTTATATACACCTCATCTCCTGGAACTTTACATTAATTCAGCTCGAAATTGATTGAAACTCGTTACTGGGGGGCTTTGGGGCCGCTGAACACGAATATGATGTCTGCGATAACCTTCGGAGTACCTAGGGGCCAGGGTGGGTTATATACATCTCATCTCCTGGAACTTTCCATAAATACAGCTCGAAATTGATCGAAGCTCGTTACTCGGGGGTTTTTGGGGTCGCTGAACACGAATATGATGTCGGCGATGACCCTCGGAGTACCTAGGGCCCAGGGCGGGCATGTCTAACTCATTTCCTGGAACTTTCCATTAATTCAGCTCGGAATTGGTCGAAGCTCGTTACTCGGGGATTTTTGGAGTCGCTGAACACGAATATATACGGATGTCGGCGATGACCCTCGGAGTACCTAGGGCCCAGGGCGGGTATGTCTAACTCATCTCCTTGAACTTTCCATAAATTCAGCTTGAAATTGATTGAAGCTCGTTACTCGGGGGTTTTTGGGAGCGCTGCACACGAATATGATGTCGGCGATGACCCTCGGAGTACCCAGCGCCCAGGGCAAGTATGTCTAACTCATCTCCTTGAACTTTCCATATATACAGCTTGAAATTGATCGAAGCTCGTTACTCGGGGTTTTTGGGGTCGCCGAACACAAATATGATGTCGGCGATGACCCTCGGAGTACCTAGGGCCCGGGGCGTGTATGTCTAACTAATCTCCTGGAACTTTACATTAATTCAGCTCGAAATTAATCGAAGCTCGTTACTTGCGGGTTTCTGGGACCGCTGAACACGAATATGATGTCTGCGGTGACCTTCGGAGTACCTAGGGGGCCAGGTCGGGTTATATACACCTCATCTCCTGGAACTTTCCATAAATACGGCAAGAATTTGATTGAAGCTCGTTACTCGAGGGGTTTTGGGGCCGCTGAACACAAATATTATGTCGATGATGACCCCCGGAGTACCTAGGGCTTGAACTTCAGTAACCTCAAAATCCTGGAGTAAAGAGTTTCCATCTGTTTGTTAAAATCTTATTTATTTATATCTTATTTGTTCGACGAATATAATAAAGGATAAAAAGCCGTAAAGTCTTTATAATACAAGTGTTTTATTTATTTCGATTTACACAATTTATTCATTTTCTTCGATGTTCGTGCACTTATTGTCTTCATCCAGAAAATATTCGTCCAGATTTTCTGAAAATTGTGATTCCGTAATTTTTTTCATGTTCGTGCAGTTTGACCCTGCACAATTTTTACATGCAATATATAAAGCTAATCCTTGCTTTTGGCATTCACAAGAATTACCACAGTCTGTTTTGCATGCACAAAATATTAAGCCCCAAACCCCCCCTAGTAACGAGCTTCGATCAAGTTCGAGCTGAATGAATAGAAAGTTCCAGGAGATGAGTTAGACATGCACGCCCCGGGCCCTCGGTACTCCGAGGGTCATAGCCGACATCATATTTGTGTTCAGCGGCCCCAAAAACCCCGAGTAACGAGCTTCGATCAATTTTGAGCTGTATTTATGGAAAATTCCAGGAGATGAGATAGACATACTTGCCCTGGGTACTCCGAGGGTCATCGCCGACATCATATTCGTGTTCAGCGCTCCCAAAAACCCCCGAGCAACGAGCTTCAATCAATTTCAAGCTGAATTTATGGAAAGTTCAAGGAGATGAGTTAGACATACTTGCCCTGGGCCCTGGGTACTCCAAGGGTCATCGCCACCATCATATTCGTATTCAGCGCTCCCAAAAACCCTCGAGTAACGAGCTTCAATCAATTTCAAGGTGAATTTATGGAAAGTTCCAGGAGATGAGGTGTATATAACCCTCCCTGGCCTCCTAGGTACTCCAGAAGTTTTTTGCCGAAAAGTGGCTATGTTTACAAACTTTCCTGACGGCTTCCTGAATCGAATGCAAAAACCGCATCTCGATCCATCTTACTCTGCCAATTTGCTTAGGTTTGACCTATTTTTGTGCTTTATTTCCTCGCCTACTAACAAATTTGATTTTTTCAAATATAATTTCAATTTTTTTCTAAGAAATGCAATTTTTTCTGCAATAGTAAATATATAAACGATGTTTATTATAAATTATTAAATTAGAAATCGACAACGTAACATTCAAAACTCATATTCTACTTTATTCTTCGTTGCTTTGATTTAAAAACTTTGTAAAATTAGATGAAAATACCATGGCACCTACAATTTACTATTAAGCGAAAATAATTGTATACTGGTGGAAAAAACCTATTTTCGCAGGGGTTAAGCCTACATGAAAACAGATTTTTTCTATGCTGTCGTAGGCAGGATATTTTTTGGAGAATCGTTCATAAAAATAATAATTATCGATATAGGCTGCTATTAATTGTGCCCTAAAAGCAGGGCAATAATAACCTAAGATGTTCTCGAGTGCAAAAATCGGTCAAAATTTTGCTTCGTTTTCGATATACATGTATTGAAAAAAACTGAAAAGAGAGCATTTACGCTAATATTTCAAAATTGCACCCTCTAATTTAATAGTACTTCGTGGGTTTTAATACCTAAATAACACAGTAACCGATTCCTGCAATTAAAACCCGTGCACGCCTTAGTTTCTTTCAGATATGATACAATCAATAGACTTAGAAAACAAAATATATTTAAGAAAAGTATAGTAGAATTTTTTTGCCAGCGAACACGAAATATGTTTGTTATGCGCATATTGATTTGCACATGCGCGAATATTCAGCGTCTCGATTAAAATATTAAAAAAAATTATTGGGATCCCATTGAAATGGACAAAAAATCGCATAAAATTAATAAATTACTATTGAAATTTAACCAATTATAATAGAAAACCAAAAACTGGTAAAAATATTAATGATTTTGTAGGGAATATAACAAAATTTTGAAAATTAAAAATAATTATAATAAAAATAACGACGCCTATGTAAACAAATATCACAACAAACAAATGGTACGAACTAGGAGTAGAAATTTAACTAATATAATTGTTTTGAAAACAAATTTATCCCAAAATAAATAATACATCTCTGTTTTACTTTTTGTCTCATCTTTTATCTCTTGCTGCGTCCTATCTGTCAAAAATTCGCTGGCAAAAAAATTCTACCATATCATAGGATGTATAATTTTTTATTAACCAAAACATGTTTAAAAAAAGTCCAAGCGGAACATATATCCGCTAGAAATAGGTAGATTTCGAGATCAGATAGTTTTGTGTGCCAGTAGAATCTGATGTATCAGATTAGTTTAAACAAAACAAACTAATTACAAACAGACATCGAACAAATTTTAAAAAAAATTAGCTACATATAAGCAAAACTATATCTATCCAATTTTGCAACAAACAAATATCAAATCTACCATAAAACATATGTGTGACAATTTATGACACAAACCTGCTCTATATTTTTTTTTTTTTTTTTTTAAATAAAATGTGATGTGTAGTAGGCATTACAATATGTGTCACAACAACACATAAAAACCTTTTAAGACCAAGGTCCCACAACAACATGCGTTCTAAGGATGTTAATGGACGCAATTCTGTTTTTTTTTTTGTTTTTTTTAATTTTTTTTTTTCAATAATGGATAACTAAACCATAAATCCCATCACATATAAAATATGACATAGGCCAATATTTCGTGATAGGATAGGGAAAAAAAAAATAAAATAAGAGATAAAAAGCAAATTTGTTTTAAAAATTTGCAGGAACAAAACTAAAATTGGTTGGCCAATAGTCCAGCTAATGGCATAATCCTTGATTATGGGACGCAGTATATTTTTCAATGGTTAAAGCACAGATATATAGTTATATGGAGGCTCGTTTCTTCGAGCAAGCTACAGCGTTCCAGCATCAAGGAATATTCATTAGCTAAGATTGAGAGTGCTACCGTTGACCAAATACAGTTCATCCGCCAGCACCCCTAAGATATCACCTTGGCTAGTGATATCTCACTGCTATTGCCAGTGGTATGTGATATCTCACGTTAACTCATATGCCAATAGCAGGGACTGGAGTACGCGGGGTTGTCACACCCGAGGATCAAAAAATAGAAAAAAACTAACAAATTAATAAAAACTGATCCCTCCAACTGATCCCTCCATATATCATATGTCGTGCAATTACTGCAAAATATCAAAATAGTTTATTTCTAAGAAAAAAAAATTAATTTCTTCTATTTAAATCTTTTTATTTTTTTTTTCATTGACTGTTTTAAGGTTTTTGGAAATTGTAGTTGGGGATTGTTGCAAACTTTTTTGTTGAAGCCAACAAGTCAAAAACATCTTACTGCAGAGGTTTATATGTATAAGAAACGGATTAAAATGTTACCACAGATTCTAAATTTATGAAGTTTTTAAAAATATTAGTATCCAAACGACCGTTATAACGGATTTAAAAAAACATTTTTTTTCTAGTATAAAGCCTCTAGTTCCTTAACCATGTATTAGATTTGTCTGATTTACGAACTTGTCCAAGATATTAATAAAACACACATTTTTAAGAAAGGTTTTTGATCTGGCTCCACAAATGCGACCGTGAGAGTGCCGGTTGATTCAAACGCATTTTGTGTTTTACAAGCTTTTTTGTTGGAGCCGCTCACTCAGAATCCTCCAACTGCAGAGGTCCATTTTTTTAAAGAAACTGATTAAAAAGGTTTCAAAGATTTCAAATTTATGAAGTTTTTAAAAATATTAATGTCCAAACGGCCGTTATAACGGATCTAAAAACAGACGTTTTTCTAGTATAAAGCCTCTAGTTTCTTAACCATGCGTCGGATTAGGCTGATTTACGAACTCGTCTAAGATATTAATAAAACACACATTTTTAGAATAGGTTTTTTGATCTGGTTTTACAAATGCGACCGTGAGAGTGCCGGTTGTTTCAAAAAAAATTTTTTCTTTGCAAACTTTTTTGTTGGAGCCGCTCACTCAGGAACCTCTAACTACAGAGGTCTATTTTTAAAACAAATTGCTAAAAAAGATTCCAAAAATTTTTAATTTGTTAATTTTTTTAAAATATTAGTATCCAAACGGCCGTTATAACAGTTTTAAAAAATCAAATTTTTTTAGAAAAAACCCTCTAGTTTCTGTTACGATAATTTGGAACTTTAATACGAATAATTATATTACATT
The DNA here is from genome assembly GCA_963693315.1 of Diogma glabrata. Classification (NCBI taxonomy): domain Eukaryota; kingdom Metazoa; phylum Arthropoda; class Insecta; order Diptera; family Cylindrotomidae; genus Diogma; species Diogma glabrata. The sequence goes on from OY856186.1 coordinate 213,752,935, forward strand.
ACACCGGAAAGCTCATAAAAATATATAAAAACGGAATCTAAGACAAACTAATTACACTTGGAAATCTCTTATATTAGGAATCACAGAGAAATTGTAAAGAAACTTATTAATTGACCAACAAATAAAAATAATTTAGCTAAAAACAAATCAAAAATTATATAAATTAAAATAAAAAAAAAACTTACATTAATTCAATGTTGAATGTTGATCGGCTAGAAATCCATTTTGATGATTAGCATCTTCCACTAGCTTTATCGTTTTCTATTCGTATCTCTTCGTATCCTTCGAAATTTTGTAATAAAATTTCAGTCATTGTTACAAAATTACTATCAATGTTAATATCAAATCCCAAATGAAATTTCTTATATTCCAATAACCACATTGCGTAAAAAACTTTTGATTTTTGTGCTTTTTCCGTCAACGATTCCAATAATCTGAAGTGCATGTAACAGATCATTATAAACGGCACTTCGTTGTATAAAGAAAAATTCGTTAGTTTCATCATTTAGGTAAATACCAAGTAAAATATTCCATAATGTGATTCAATTTTATATACTGAATGATTGGTCAATTCTCACTAACACTCATTACATCAAAACAAATAAATAAATAAGAAAACATGAATATCACAATTATAAAACCAATAATTTTATTTTCTTTATAATAGAAATTTATATTTTTTTCTATATTTAATTTTACACGATAACATTTTTGTTTTAATTTTAATTCATTACTGAACTTCGATTTTAAATTTATTTACCAATTGTAAATTTATACTAGCTAATTCGATCCAAACAGTTTGATCGTTTTTATATCATATTATCGTCGATCTTCTGTTTCATTTTCCATAATTTATCAAAACTTGTATTTTTGATTTACTTGAACTTATTTAAATCATCAAAAAAAACTACAGTGGTACGCATAAATGTTTTTGTTTAGTACGATTGAAGAAAATTAATAAAATCATTATTGAATTTGAAAACTATTATTTTCAGAGTAAAAATTGGAAATAGTCCGTCGTTACATTTCTTAACCACGTGTCGGATTTTGCTGATTCACTAACTTGTCCAAGATATCAATAGAACACACATGTACAGAAATTTTTTTTTATCTACCTCAACAAATTAGACCGTGAGAGTGCCGGTCGTTTTCGTTATATCTCATATCGTTTATATATACACATATATATATATATATATATATATATATATATATATATATATATATATATATATATATATATACATTTTTTTTTTTGTTTTTTCGTCTCCGCTTATCATATTTAGTCGTTTTGCACAAAAAATTTTCCGAAATTCCGAGATGAGGCACATTACAATAGGTAGATTTTTATATGAAATCTACCTAAAAATTAACCGACGTTTCAAAACACAAACATTTTATCTTTTCTAATAAACTCGGTATAAACAGATAGCAATAGACCTATCTCCCTCGCATCCGCTTGTATGTACATACGGCACACTTTCAGCTTGTCTGGCAAGATGTAAACAATATCGTAACTGTCTGGCTGCTAAGAAAATATCTTCTGATAGTTTCCCAAGTAACATATATAAAATTTAGCTTTTATACTTTAACGAAAGTTTAATTACAATTTATTGAAGTATGGCATACTTTCAACTTGCACAGGAAGATGTAAACACTAAACAGTATCGTAACTGCTGCTAAGAAAATATCTTCTGATAGTTTCCCAAGTTACATATATAAAATTTAGCTTTGATACTACGACGTAAGTTTTATTATAATTTATTGAAGTTAAAGGGTGTCTGACAGAGGGTTGCCCTATACTAAGTGTCTGGCAATGGATGACGTGATTTCTAATACTATCTCGAAGAGGATATAAAAAACATACACTTTATTCTTTCACGAAACTTTGGAGTCATTTTATGCACCTTTGCTACCTTTTACCTGCTAAAGCCACGATGATCCAAACTTCATAGTTGCTGATCGTTCACTGAGAATAAAAACCACGTAAAATGATACTAAATTAAGGTGAAATCCCATACGGTTTTTAACCAATTAGCAAATCATCTTACTTTAATGTGATTTTTCACTTTATTTCAGTTGCCGTAAAATTAACAGAAATTCACCGTGAAACAAAAAGATAACACGTCAAATTAAAAACGCATTTTTTATGTGAAAATCATTTTAATTTAAAAGGACTATCCCGACTTTATTCAAAGTGAAACTCATATAGAATTTAGGAGATATTCATATTAACTATAGAGAATCCCTTGTAATTTAAAAGAATATCCTATTATTTTTATGAGATTTCACTTACAATCTAGATGATATTCATTTAAATTTTTAAAATCACATTAATTTCAAAAGAATGTCAACTTACTTTTAAGAGATATCAGCTTAACTTAAGGAGAAGTTAGCTTCATTTCTAGTTTGTAATAAGAATATTTTTTATTTTTCAAATAAAAACACCATAGCTTTATTATATATATAGATTTTATTTTATTTATAGATTTTAGATTCTACGTTCATACAAATTCATAATTCATACAAATTCATAATTGTTTCTACGAAACAAATTCATACTAATTCATAATACAAATAAAATTAAATGATAATAAATAAATATTGAACAATAATATAATACTGTAATTTAAATATTATAAAAACTTAATCTCATAAAGTCTTATAGTAAATTTTATTTTCAAAATTATAATTTTTATTATTTCATTTTGATCTTAGAATTATATTTATTTTAATATAGCTGTATAAATATTTCATATTTTATTATGATTTATTTTGTATTATAGAAATAATAAGATTAATTTAAAAAAAAGTTGGGAAGAAATTCAATTTTGACATATCAATTTTTAAAATATTGTTTTGGTCTTACAACGCGTTTTCCATCATTTAAATTATAAAAATGTATAGGTGGCCCATAAAACTGTATTAAATTGTATATTTCATAATTTTCCAACGCGTTTCCAACCAAAAATGATTGATAATGATCCATAAAGTTAAGTAGTTGCCAGACCTTGCAAACAACAAAACAGTTCTGTTCAAAAACTATTATATCAATAATTTCGAAGGCCAATGGTGTATCTATTTTGAGATCTAACGTCAAAATATAACCCTTTTCATACGTTATACCTCGAAAGATTATGGAATCAACCATTTGAAGTAAGTTATCTGTTATCTGAACATGCAATTTAAGATAATTAAAATATGGTTTGGAATTTATATTTATAGTAGAAGGAGAGCTCTTAAATATTGTTTCCTCTTGGAAAAAACTTTTTGACATAATAAGGCTTGAAAATCGCAGTGCAGCTTTCGTACATATTGTTAATGGAATGTTAACCCGCGAAGTAATATTATAGACATACGTTTTTTGTATTCGGTGTTCAGCTTCAAATCTAAAACACCACAATAGTTTTATTGGGCCTAAGGCTTTAATTATTCTAGGATAATGTATCAGAAAATGAAATTTAGGTTTCAATTTTTCTTTAAATATTGATTGATAAAGTTCATTGTGAAATTTAATAAGTGTTGTTAGTTCCTCTAAAATAGCGTTATCAAAAGAAGAGCATAATAAAATATCAATTATCTTAATTAACACTATCATAAGCTTATAAACAATATCATTTTCGTTAATTAGGTCACCAATCATAAGGGGTAAAAAATGAATTAGTGTTTTCATCTCACTAGCATTTAATTTGAATGAAGCATTTTGAATATGGTGCTTTTGAATAGGAGGGCTTACATTTCCGATCTCTGTGACACCATAAGAAAACATTTGCTTCCTATAGTTGAATGTATCCAATGTAAAATACTTTTTTTCATATATAAAATGAAATAATATTTTGGATAAGTCATATCTACAAATGCCACAAAACATATCATGCATCATATCAGAAGTACTGTTATCAGTAACATGAAAATTTTCTATGGAATTAAATATGGAATCTTCTAGAACACCCGTTTTTGTAAAATCATTTAGTAGTAGATCTGCATTAAAGTTAGATTTAGTTCTAAGAAATTCTGGATGTTCAACCGTATCCGTTTGCATTTGGCGTTTATCTCTTTTGCATAATCTACAATAATAATTGGAATTAAATGATTTCACATAACCAAGAACAGTGTTCAGGCCAAGATTGTCGCCAAGTATTTGCCCTAATTTAAAACTAACAATATAATTTTTACTTTTTACAATTAAATGCATTTCAGTATCCTCTATTTTTTTAAGATCCTGCACTAATGTATTTAATGATAAATTACAACCATATTCATTCATATCAGAAGTTTTTATAAAGCCCGCTACAAATATGTTGTTAAGTTTTGAGAGTTGGTAGTTAGGAATCACTGGAAAATTGTAGTAAATTCCACATATTTTATGGGTACCAGAGTTCGAACCCAAAGGATTGTTTACCTCAAAGTCATCTAAATAAATTTTAAAAGGTATAACAATTTTATCTTCCGGTATATTTTTATTTTGCCAATATACACCATTAATAAAATTTGTTGTTTTGTCACAGCTTTTTAAGTCATTAATATTTTTTAATGTTTGCTCTAATACCCCAGGGCTTTCAAAATATTTTCGAAATTGGAACTGTAGGTTCATTAGACAACCTTCTACTTTAATAGGTGCTAAGGAAGGCATATTGTTAACAACAACCTCTGACAAAACATTGCTAATAATAAATGTTTTAGGGGACATGTAAAGATCAGCATAATTTATATTCCGATTTTATTTCGTGAAATGGTTCTGAAACTGATGTTATAATTTTTATTGCATCATCTTTCACATCAGAATTTTCAAAAGATAATAGTGACTGTAAAATAGTACTAGATATTGGTTTTGTAACTAGATCGGTAACTAGGGCTTGAATTTGGGTGATAGCTTTACGAGAAAATGCTGTTTCTTCGTGTAGTTTTAAGGTAAATTTGAGAAAAGAAATATTTAAATCTGACAATAAATCTAGATTAGACATTTTATTGGATTTGGTAGTTGGTATTGTAGCGCTAGAAATAGTTGTTGTTATACTACAGAGTGTTTCAGATTGTAACCAATGTGGTTGCGCTATACTGAGTGATTTTTCATGCTTCATTAAATGTTTTTTAAAAGAGTAAATATTTTGAAATTTTTGTTTACAATTTTGTTGTTTGCACCCAAATTTATAAATGGATGGAACACCATGAACTGTCTTGATATGGTTAATCATTTGAGTTGTTGTCGAGAAGGTATATTCACAAAAAATGCAAAGTAGTTTGGACATTTTCATAAAAATTTAATTTTGTAAATTTAATTTGTTGATAAGATTTGTAATCTCAGAGTAATTCTCTGATTTTAATTCAAAAAAATATTGTTCTAGGAAAAGCCAAACTAGTTTGCTAAGAGGTGAATATTCTACTTGATACACATAACATAATTTTATAACCACATCCAAACATTTTCTAAATGTACATAATTTATATTTGATGCCATCACAAAAGACATAAAAATTATTCAAGTTTTGAATTTCATTACCTACTACTATTATTCTGGGTTGTAGTGTTTTGTTTTCGAGTTTACAGCTACTAATAATTTCTTCCATTTTTCTTTGAACATCATTTACATTTTTTATGTGAACTACAAAGTCACTCTGAGCATCTGCGATTGTACGTTTTGGTTGTAAAACTGCATGCAATAATATTGCAATAATGCAGTCTTTTGAATCTAAGAAATGTTAAGGGTTAGTAAATTTCAAACAAAATTCATAGAAGTTTTAGTATTTCATTTACCTTTATCAACTGTTTTATTTTTAAGAATGTTAAATAATCCTTTATTTGACTTGTCTTTAATTTCGTCTTCATAATATGTTATGATTTTAGAAACGAAAATGTCATAATTTATCAATAAGAGATTCTGTTTTTTTGGATGCAGATAATCAAAATCAATATCAATCTGAAAGTAAATTGAAAGAAATAGTTAGTTTTCGGCATTATGACCTTAAAAACGACTAAGCAAATATATTTAAAAAACATGTTATAAAATAACGAAAAAACATATGCTTACTAATTGATAACCATCCGCATCATTAAACCGGGGCCAATCTTTCATCAATTCGCACAGATTATGGTTCGATTTGATGTGATTTAATGGCAGATGACCTAGTCCAAAATCTGCAATCCTAATTGGCAAAGTTTTTGTCCACAAATCTACAACCGTCTCCCACGGTGAAGGATTATGCTGAAGCCAGCATTTCATAGTTTTCATTTCATCTGAAAAATATATTTAAAACAATATTTAAAAGTCTAATATTTTATATATTGTATGCAAATAATCTAAATAACCTAAATTACCTTGGGTATATATTGGTACTGGAACTGAAGTATTTAATGACTTGGTTATTTCAGTTTTTTCCTGGTTTGTTGTATTGGTGTTGCTCCATTTCGAATGGAGCTTTCCTGTAGGATTTTTTTTCCCAGATTTACGACACATAAAATATGTTTCCTGTAAAAATATGTTTATTTAATTATAACTTTAGTTAAAACAATGAAAATCAAATATTTACAGCTTTTTCGTTTGGAAAGCACTCAACAATGGCAACTGCCCATTGTTTCATATCGTTGTAGCTCATTTTGGATTTATTAAAGATGTGCTGATCCACGATACATTGAGTTAAAATTTGTTGCCTTTTGTTGTCTAATTTCTGATATTTTTCATAATAAGATAAAACCAACGTCCTTTTGATAGTTTGCAGTAATATCTTTTTAACATCTTTGTTATTGGTGTATTCTGTATTATTGTTGTTAGAGCCAATGGTTTGTGAATTCGGGTTGTTGCTTCCGGTTGACATGCTGAATAGATCATCAGATATTTTTGATAACCAGTTCAAAATTTCACTGCCCATGTCATTTGAAATTGTATATTCATCAGATTTTAAAGGGATACCCTTTAAGATTATATAATATTTAGTTTAAAATTTAATGGTATATTTATTGTGCTTAGTGTTTAAGTGTACACGTGTATGTAGCACTTAAATATTTACACGGGATATATAAAATGAACACTTTGTTTATGCAAAATTGCAAAATTTAAAATAAATATTTCTTTGGCTAGAATAAAATAAACCCTTACCTTATCGGTTCTCCACCTCTTTAATCCAGCTTTAAATAGTATCCTTTCGCCAAAATATGCAGCCAGATTTTCTGAAGAAAACAATTTATCAATATCATCTAGATCCATCGATTCTAAATGACGAACGTGACAAACTCCAATTTCAAATAACAAATTACACGTGGTTTGAGCTAACCCCCATGATAAAAAAACACTTTTCACTTCTTCTTCTATTTGGAAGATATTGTTATTCAAAATAATAAAATTTTGGTCACTTTCAACTAAATCACTATCACTTGCACTGTTAAATTCTGAATCCAGATTGAGGTAAACAATATTTTCAGTATTATTATTTTCCATATTAAAAAAGAAACTAAAAACAACTAAGAACACAACACATTCGGTCTAACAGAATCTAAATTTGGTTGTGCGAGAAAATCATACTTAATAACAACGTGCTTTGAAAAAAAGAATACGATAGTCACTTAATTCCTATTATTCAATATGATTTTCTCATTATTTTAACAAAATCAAAGTGTTTAGACAAACTATGTAACGTTACTTTTAAATTAATTAGTATATCCTTTTACTTAAAAAAAGTGATCTTCACATGAAAATTAAATGTTAATATGAGTGACTTATTGATATATAGAAATAAAAGGATATAATTTTGAAATTTACGTGAATTTTTAATAGGTTTTTTCTTTTAAAAATAACGTGTTTTCTTTTAAATATTCAAGATGATATCATATTATTTATATGCTTTAAATGACTATTTTAAAATAATGTGAAGATCCGTTTATAAAAATGTGACTCTTTTTTCTCTGTGTTCCCACCTATGTAGGAGACTTGCACAGAAAAACTTTCAGCTTTTATAAAATAAAGAAGGTCTGACCGTCGCGGGCTCTTGCTCTAATACTGGGAAGTTGCTGAAAAATTGATGACAAAATTCAACCCTACACACCTGTCAAATCTCAATTTAAATAAAAGTGTGTAATTAGATTAAATGATAATCTCAAAATAAAATTTTACAAAACACATGTCTGTAAATATATGTGTTTTTTTTTTAAATTGGCTTACCAGTCGTCAGTGTCAGTTGTCAGAGATAACAGCGCACCCTCTTAGCAAAATATAAAAACTCTAAAATTAGATAAAAATTCAAACGAAAAGTAAGTAAAATATTAATATTTTGGTTTTTATTTGTTTTGGATTATTATTTTAAAAATATCTGAACAAAAAATTTTATCTGAATTAACAATTAAAATTTTTTAGGTAAACTGTGATTTAATAATGAAAAATGATAGATGTGCAATTAATTCAAATTAAGCCGATTATTGTACCCTGGGTTGTAGTGATATCTCATATTATTTTAGAAACAATATAAGGCCAATCCGAGAAGGCGAAATTCTTGTGGACGCTGGTTGGATCCATACTTTAGGAGTTGCTCCATCACCATCGACAAATAAAAAAATTGGCCTAGTTGTCAAAACATCAAAAATGTCCGAAGCACCTCATGACATTTTTGTTTATTTTTTATGCAATGGATTAAAAATTATATTTTATGTATGTTCATGGAATGATAGCTTTAAAATTTTACACATATTAAAAATTGATTTTTAATTAAATTTATCATTATCCAAAATTGGTGAGCTGAAATTACACATAGCTGATATATGTAACAATAATTATGTCATCCAAAAATGGCAGAATAGACGCGGAAATCTTTTCAGCCATCATTTTAAAATTCTTTAAAATGGCTATTCCTCTCACCATATGAACTGGAGCAAAAGCAATAAGACGATCGCATTCAGTAGACTCTTTGGTTCTCTTCATATAGTCGTCTCCAATCCTCATTGATTTAATAATACATATAATGCATTGGGTTGTTCCGAACTAGTGGAAATCGCCTGGCAAGCACTCATTGAATTATTTTCTGTTTAACAGATAAAAGAAATCAAATTAAAACATTAATAATGATAAAAGAAAAAATATTGATTTGATACAACTAAAACTCTAATTAGGTATTTTTTCTGTTGACCCGAGGCATAGTTAAAACTCAATATATTACCGAAATTTTTGTAAGGTGTATGTTCTCATAATTATTGGTTGAGCTAAATTGTAACACAATAGGTGCGTTCAATTTGACTGAAACAACTGAAAAATCAACAACAATTGCATTCAATGTTTCAGTTGCTTCAGCCAAATCGAACACGGCTATTATTAACAAAGACATCGTTCGTATTATCTTCGTTAGACATTTTATTTTTAAATTATTTATTTATTGCCAAAAAATGTTGTTAATTTTTTAATAACGCTTTAAATAAGCAAACACTAATCTAGAAGAATATAACAATAGCATGTTTTACTTTTTAAGAGATACAATAATAAACACCAAACCACCGTCTATGAAATATTTAGTAAACATCTATAAATAATTTTTATTATAACTATAATAATAAACAATTTCTTACCTCTTTTAAAATTTTAAATAAATCGTGTGTAATTTTGGTTATTACTGCGTTGAGTGGAGGTAAATTTTAATATTGAGATTGGCTGCTGGTGGCGTTGAATTTTCCAGGAGATGAAAATGATGATCGAAATGTTGTTGGAGATGTTGTATCCAATATAAGGAGAATTTGTTGTTTAGCACTATTTGATATCCTGATTCACTAAATGTTGCATTGTCCGGCATTTTTCAATATTATCTTCAACAGTTATCGAATCACTTAATTTATTATCTTTTTCTAAAGTATCTTAAATAATGGCAGAATCTATGTAATGAGAATTGTGTAAAAGAATCTGATGAAATGGTTGAAGTTAAAGATATTGGAGAACGTGAATATTTGACATCATCAATGGTTTTGTTTTCTCATTATAATTAATTAATGACGTGTCTTGATTTGATTTCCATAAATTTATTTTATTACATTTTGACTTAACATGTTAACAGTAAAACATTTATTATAATATTTAAAATTTGCAGTAGTGAAAAATAAGATTTAAAACAAATTTATTACACAAGCATTTTTTTACATTACGAAAATCAAGAATTTTATCAAAACTGTTTGGAAAGAAAACAAAATCCGAATCATAAAAATACATGTTTTTGTTTTTTTCATAAATATTAAGGAAATCATCACCTGCTAATTTTTTAAGATTTTTAATTGTAATGTTCGCCACAACACTATGCTTACTTATATGTAGCAAGCTGCAAGGCTGTTTTATAAATTTGTACTTCTACATAATTAAAATCGAACAATTACTTAATTTAAGAAAATGCTGACTTATATATAAAACTTGGTCGAATCATTTCCACACCAACCTCTGCAAGTTCGTTACCGATTATAAAACCTGTATCCACCATAACTGCATACTTCGGTTTTAATTGATTTATCATTAAAAATGGCTTTATCAGACGTTCGCCAGCTACAGCAGTACTAATATAGTAAATAAGAACCAATAGTGACCTTTGACAGTATGTGTACCTTTATAATGGCAATTTATATGTGCATGTTCTGCAACTTACACAACAAAATATTACTGTTTTTATTTCACTACAATCTAAAACTATTATTGCATTAGGAAACTGTTTGAAATATTTTGGCCAATTTTTTAGGTTTTCTTCTAGAGTCCGTAAAATGTTTTGATGGAAAAGCATTTTTGGTGCTAGCATATCTCGTATATTCCGTGTTAATGGAATAAGAATCTATTATTTCCTAAAACGCTTGCTTTGGATCACCAAGGTTTTTGGAAACCTTTTTCCCATCTTTACCTCATGTTTCCATTGATTTAATGCTATTCTATTTAGCATGACCTTACGGAAATTACGGTGCATGGATACGCTGTCAACATCATATATTGTCCACTGTGGTGCGCCACAATAGCGTTCCAAATATATTGGTGTTTTACGATTATTTTCCATTTAGCTATTTAAAATCATAAAATTGCGATATAATAAAAGATAATCGTAAATAATAGTGTTGTAACTTACATTTGAATATACATATAAATACACCAATTGTAGCACAATTTTAAGAAATATTAAATTGAATGCAGTTTAAATATTTTTTTCAGAAAAAGTGTATGCTATTTGACATTTGTTTAAAATTTAACATCACTTGCGAGTTCAATACAAAATCCGATAGAGCACATGGTGTAAGTCGTCAATAGGCAGGCATATAATGGGCCATATGTATAAAATCTAGTAACTAGGTTTTTTAAGTGTTTACTAGTTTTCGTATGCATAAAAAAGTATTCGAAACTTTACTTTACTAGCTACTACTACTAAAAAAAAACATCGAATTGTTTTATTTTTAAGTGTTTGCTTTGATTGGTATGCATAAAAACCAAAGTTTGGTGGATTTATGCTAGTATATACTATAATCAAACCTAGTGTCCTTTTTACTATACTAAAACTATTACTAGGTTGTTTATTAATAGTTTTTTTCTTTTTGAGATGTGATATGAATTCGAAACCAAGACAAATGTATTGAATTTATTGGTTTTTATTCTGATTTGGAAGATGAAAAATGTTTTCGTGCATGTAAATTTTACAAATTGCGTAAACCGGGTGAAGGACAGTAAATTTTAAACACCTTTAGAAATAGTAAACTTTTAAGACATAGTAATTTACTCTTCTTGAAATAACTGAAGCAGAATCAACCCAATTCTTCAGAGTAATGTAATTAAAATTAACAACTCGGAATCAATGAGATGCAATACCTATAACGAATGGTGTCACTTACAGACTTGTTGTTCGTTCATGATGCTTCTTACTTCTGGTTTAACGTACTTTGCACGTTTTTTTCCGAATTTTATGCTTATACACTTTGGCTTTTAAATAATCGTTCAAGTGTCGGCGGAATGCGGAACGTGCAAAATGATTAGCAAATAAGACGGATCAAGGACGCGACCCATGCCAATAAGAAGTGATTTACGTAAAAAGTTTTAGTCAAAATTGTCACATACAAAATTTGCCTACATGCTAATATTTCCGAGAAAAAAGATCATAAAGTTTTAAAACTGCGTGAAAACTGTGTTTTTTTGCCTACAGTGCCCTCCAGCACTCACATCGATACTACTTCCATTACGCGGTAAGAATTAATTGAATGTGTATATTTTGACATAAATTTAAAAAAATCGAAAAATCGATTTTCAATTTTTTAAAACTTAAAACTAAGAGAGAACGGTACCCTTAAAATTTTTAACAAATATTTTTGTCATGTGAAAATCGTGAATATTTCTAGCGCATTGATATTTTTTAAGAAAATTTACTACGAATAAAAAGATAAACGTATTCGAGGATTATTCGATATATACGTGTTCGAGGATTTTTTTTTTGGAAAATATAGCGGTTCCAAATATCGAGAATTTCATGATTTTTGTCTAGTCGAGTTATTTTTAAATATTCATAAATTAGGTTCTATTAAAGATAGAAACTTCTAGTTTGTTGTATTTTAAAGTTAAAAGATGCTTGTTTACAAAAAAAAAATTAAAAGTAATAAAAGTTATTAACAAATTCCTATTGTTATATAATAATTTTGGACTTTTATACAAAATATATATAATCTTAAACCGTAATATTAAGCCGGAAAACTGAATATATTTTTAAACAATTCATAAATGAAAATAAATAAATATTTAATTAATCGAATTTATTAAGAACTATTATTATAGTTTATTAAATTAAAACTTTAATTTTGCGATCACACACAATTCTTCGATTTAAATTTATATACTAATTGACTCGATCCAAACAATTTGATCGTTTATATATCATATTATCGATTCTCTGTTTCCCTTTCCACTCTTGTAACAAGCAATTTTCACTAATACAAACAATCATTTATGCAAAAACATGTTTTGCAATGTATTAATAATTGAAACAAAAAATACAGAAGTACAAACAAATATTCCTACGCTTATTACAATTGAAGAAAATTCCCTGGAATCTCGAATATCGAATTTCTTTGAATATTAATATGTACTATTATTTTAGAGTAAAAATTGAAAATAGTCCGTCGTTACAGTTATAAACAAATTAAATGTTCAAATCAATTTTTAGTTATCATCTAACAAATATAAAGAGTGTTTAGTATGACCATTGTATTTTACCTTCAATTTTCAATAAATATATTTGATTAATGGAGAAATGAGTTTTACTGTTAGAAATAAACTAATTTATCGCGCGGAACAAAAAATTTAATAAATTTTTGTTATCCGGCGCTGAAAAATAAACTTTTTGGTAACAGTAAAACTCATTTCTCCATTAACTACATAAAACTTGAAATTCAAAGGGTAAAATGCTTAATCGAATAAATTCCACCATAAATATAAACGAGGACCTAGAAAATTCGCAGATTGAGATGACAAAAATATGGTGAATTTTAATTCCACCAAGACACAGCCATCGATTATTTTCAGATTAAAGAACGAGTTCCCCAACGATGTTTCACAATTATAGTTTGTGTGACGAACAATCAGACAGATGACAAAAGTGCGTCAAAAAAGAACTTTGCCCGAATCAATAGTCCATTCAATCTATAAAGGTTTAAAAAAGCTTTCATCAACACCACAACACGCTTGTTGTTGTGGGACTTAGGTTTTTGTTATAACCGATTTACCGAATTTGTTATTTACCGATTACCGAATTTGTTATTACCGATTGAAGGAAGAGTAACGTTGTTTAGTTTCCCTCTGTTGGTAAACGCAACGAGCTGTGTCTTAGAAGCATTGATCGAGAGACCATTCTTCTGACACTAGCTGTTGGTAATGTCCAGGGCGTTCTGCATTTTTCGGCAGAGATGCCCCATGTTGTCTCCTTTCAAAAGAATGCTAATATCATCGGCATAGCCGTATGTGTTTAGCCCTTTATCATTTAATGCAATTAGGAGCTGTGCTACCATCATGTTCCAAAGCAAGGGTGATAGAACCCCCCTTGGGGATATCCACGTTTCACATCTACCTGGATTGTGGTGTTGTCCTTCGTGTGAATAAACAGACATCGATCTTCCAGAGCCCGTCGTATCTACCTTAGGAGTGTTTTATTCACACCGTACCTTTCCGCTCCGTTAAGGAGTGACTCAAAAGTGGCTTTGTCAAAAGCCCCTTCTTTGTCAAGAAAAGCGCCAAGAGTGATAGCCTTTTTAGAGATAGTCTCTTCAATATCAGAGACCACTTCTGAAAGGATTGTGTCCGTAGACTTTCCTGCTTGATAAGCGTGTTGCCTATTGCTTAGCGGGGTTTTCTTCAGACAGACGTTTCTGATGTAACGGTCGATCAACCTTTCCAGAGACTTTAGAAAGTATGAGGAAAGACTGATCGGTCTGAGTTTTTCGCTTCGCAATAGTTGATTTTCCCTGGTTTTTGGATAAATACGACTCTCACGTTTCTCCAGGCCTGTGGTACATAGCCGAAAGCTATGCAGGCCACGAAGATCTTTAAGAACCTATCTCCTATTATGTCCAGACACTGTTGTATCATAATAGGCCATATTCCGTCTGGACCTGGTGATTTGTATGGCTCAAAGGAGCCGATAGCCCAAGACAGAGCCTCGGGCGATACAACTCTTTTTGCCATTATCCAGTCCATTCGGTTTGGTTTTTCCCTATTTTCTGCGGCTGTCCCTTGAGGAATCTCCCCAAGTACACAGCCAGGAAAATGGTGTTGAAACAGTGCTGTATAAGTTTCTTCATTTGAAGAAGTGTAAGTATTATTGGATAATTTAATATTATCCAGTCTCGCTAAAGGATCCTTTTTCAAGGCCCTCATTAATGCAGCACCTTCTGTGATAGTCTCAATCGACTCACAGGACTTTTCATAAGACCTCTTCTTTGATTTACGAATAAGCCATTTGAAAAGTTTCCTTGCTTGAAAAGAGCCCAATCAGCTTCATCCTGAGTTTTCAATGCTCTGTTCAGAAGTTTCTTAGATCTTTGTCTGAGTTTATCAAGGTTTTTTTTCTACCAAACTGACTTGTGTGCACTTCGTTGCCTCGTTTCGGGACATGAGCTCTCAAAAGCCCAGACAAACAGATCGTTGAGCTGGTCAACCGCCTGATCAATAGCCTGGACTTTGGAAATGCTTCCACTAGCCCGTTCCTCCTCCACGCACAATGCCCCTGAAGTACACCCAAGACAAACCTTAGATTCCGATAGACGCGATCCTCGACTGGGATCGCCTTTACAAGAAAGTCTATATACCTGTGATCGCTCATGGATATATCCGTTGACACTCTTCAGTTCCTGATGTCTTTTAGAAGAGGTCTGGAGCATAGAGTGATGTCTATGGTTTCTTGCCATCGGGAGTTAACAAAAGTATGCTCTCCTCCGGAGTTTAGAATTTCCAAGTTAGTAGTAGCCAAGTACTCTAAGATATACTGACCTCTGCTGTTATTATTGGTACTTCCCCAGCTTACGTGATGTGAATTGGCGTCACAGCCGACTATGATATCCAGGTTTTTATGCTTGGCAAAGTCAACCACGCGCACCAATTCCAGCGCTGGCGGGGGACTAATGGAGTCGTACGGAAGATAGGCAGACACAATGAGTATTCGCCTTTTTTCCGTAGCTGTTCCATAACTGAGCATTCCTACGGTTAAATCACCTGAGAATAACTCAGCCAGAAGATGCATATCAAGACTTTGTTGTGATGCTATGCAGGTTCTGGTTTTGTCAGGACCCCTTATACAGAATGTTCCAGCCTTTCAATGAAAGACCGGCTACTCTGTTTTTAATAATGTAGGGCTCTTGAATTATTAATAAACTATTAAACTAAACTTCAACTATTTAGTTAACACACATTTTGTTATACCCTCGGCAGCCTTTTGCACCAAGCCACGAGGCATCAATTTATCAAAACAAATGTTTCTAGCATAATACTGATATACTCATCGACAAGGTATACCATCGCTAGTAAGAGGAGCGCCTTCGATTATCACGCATTTGTAATAAGCTCATTAAATAAGACAAAACAGAGTGTTGCTTGAGCGGTGGAACCAATGATTCATCGCAAAAATAAAAGACTGTGTAAGCCGCAGTTCCAAATCAGAAACGTAATAAAAACGATTCACGGCACGCCCACGACTAATAATAAGAGGTACGCCAACGGATTCAATGCACAGTTCATTTACACCCCAAAACATTGAAAAAACGTATAGGAAAATCTTAAAAACAATACACAAATTGCCATCTGATAGCTGAAAGCAATCTACCTAAGATTACGTATCAAATCTACGAAAACCTTCAAAGCTCTTATGACAAATAGTCTATCTATCGCCAATTATTCTGAAAATAAATTGGGCTGCAAGAATGATCTTGCATGTCTGACTAATGAAAGATCAAACATAAAAGGTTTCGAAGTTTTAGAAGAAATTATTACTTAAATACGGGATCTGAATACAGATTTTTTTCTTCAATAAAACACAACACAATTTATTTCACTTCCATGTAAGTTTACGCTCAATATTTTAATCCATGTTAATCCTTCCATGTAAGTTTGCGCTCAATATTTTAATATTGAGCTTCTTCTTATTATTTTTAACATAAAATCCTACAAATTTACTAAATAAATAGATAAACTATAAGGAAATATAATACGAAGATATATAACTAATAAGTTATTTATTTGACAACTCAAAAAAGTTTGTTATTTAAATTCCTAGTAAACGCCATAGCAACAAGCTAGTGCGATGTTTTTTAATACTATCCTCCTAGTTTAGTTCATACTCAAACCAATTTTTTACTATACATACTAGCAATTTTGTACTAAACTAGGTAGTAAAGTTTAACTAGTGTTTACTAGTTTTTATGCATATCGCCCAATGTGTTTTTTTTCTTTTGAGATTTTAATGTGTTTTTTGAAATATTAACGCTTTAGGGCATAAATTAGTAATTTTACGTATTGTAATTTCAATTGGAAAAAAGCCTCCTTAACACCCATTTTTCGAATCGTAAAAATATGGAGGGGCTGAAATCTGAGGCTCAGAGACAACAAGACTTCGGTCTGGGCTAAGGATTTTGATATAGTTTTCGGCAAAAACTTTTATGAACATTGTTTTTAGTTTGGGCAGCGCTATGTATTAAACATAAAATTCTTTGTAAAAGTACAAGTATTTTTTATCTCTGTTCAGAAATTTATTACAAAACTAAAACGAAACATCAATACGTTGCAAGAAAATTATAACAAATCATAAATTAATATAATTTAGTGAAAAGATGATACACTCAGCAAACTACTCAAAAACGTCTCCATTTAGCGTTTCGAGAAAGTATTATAAAATCGAAAATCCATATTTCTTTCAAAATTTTCAAAAATATTCTAAAAATTATAATAAAATCAAAAATTTAAACTATTTTTTAAAATTCCGAAAATATTCCAAAAATTATTACAAAATCAAATTTGATACCTTTTTCAAAATTCTAAAAATATTGTAAAAATTATAACAAAAACAAAAATACAATCTTTTTTCAAAATTCCAAAAATTATAATGAAATCAAAAATACATTCTTTTTCAAGATTCTATAATATTCCGAAAATTTTTACAATTGTTCTAAAAATATTGCAAAAATTATAAATAAAATCAAAAATACAAACTTTTTTCAAAATTCCAAAAATTGTAATGAAATCAAAAACGCAAAGTATTTCAAAATTCTAAAAATATTCCAAAAATTATAATAAAATCAAAAATTTAAACCTTTTCAAAATTTAAAAAATATCCCGGCAATTTTTACAAAATTAAAAATTGAAATTTTTTTCCAAAATTCTAGTTTTTGAAAAAATTCGTAGTTTACAAATTCAAAAATCCATCCTTTTTTCAAAATTCTAAAAATATTGCAAAAATTATAGCAAAATTGAAAATACAAACTTTTTTTGAAGTGGCTAAATATATTCCAAAAAGTATAATAAAATCAAAATTGAAACTTTTTTCAAAATTCTAAAAATATAACAAAAATTACAAATAAAATCAAAATCAAAAATACAAACTTTTTTCAAAATTCCAAAAATTATAATAAAATCAAAAACACAAAGTTTTTCAAAATTTCAAAAATATTCCAAAAATTATAATAAAATCAAAAATTGAAACTTTTTCAAAATTCTAAAAATAAAATTTTTACAAAATTAAAATTGAAATTTTTTCAAAATTCTAAAATGTTTGCAAAATTTCATAGTTCACAAATTCAAAAATTCATACTTTATCCAAAATTCTAAAAATATTGCAAAAATTATAACAAAACTGAAAATACAAACTTTTTTCAAAATTCCAAAAATTATAATAAAATCAAAAATTTAAACTTTTTCAAAATTCTAAAATATTCCGAAAATTCTTACAAAATCAAAAGTCCAAACTTTTTCCAAAGTTGTAGTATTGCAAAAATTATAAATAAAATCAAAATCAAAAATACAAGCTTTGGCAAAATTCCAAAAATTTTAATAAAATAAAAAATTTAAGCTTTTTCAAAATTCTAAAAATATCCCGAAAATTTTTACAAAATCAAAAATTGAAATTGGTTCAAAATTCTAAAATTATTGCAAAAATTCATAGTTCACAAATTCAAAAGTTCATACTTTTCCAAAAATTCTAAAAATATTGCAAACGTCGTATACAAATATCGTATGCATAAAACCTAGTAACTAGGTTTTTTAAGTGTTAGCTAGTTTTCGTATGCATAAAAAAGTATTCGAAACTTTACTTTACTAGCTAAAAAAAACATCGAATTGTTTTATTTTTAAGTGTTTGTTATGTTTGGTATGCATAAAAACCAAAGTTTGCTGGATTTATGCTAGTATATTCTATAATCAAACCTAGTGTTCTATTTACCATACTAAAACTATTGCTAAGCAAAATTGTAATTTCCTGGATGGTTGTTGGCCATTTGGAGTGTTTTTTTGTTTTTCGCGTCACTGATATTAATTTTTTTAAAATACAAATATTAAATTTTTCGTCAAGTGACGTATTTATTTATAATTTTTATTATTATTGTATAAAATAAAATAAAATAAAAATATAATTTTTCTAAACGCGTTTCGACAAATTTACTGTCATTATCAATAGGAGAGTTAAAACTAAACTTCACGAAGTTTAGTTTTAACTCTCCTATTGATAATGACAGTAAATTTGTCGAAACGCGTTTAGGAAAATTATATTTTTATTTTATTTTATTTTATTTTATAAATAAATTCACGAAGTTTAGTTTTAACTCTCCTATTGATAATGACAGTAAATTTGTCGAAACGCGTTTAGGAAAATTATATTTTTATTTTATTTTATTTTATAAAATAATAATAAAAATTATAAATAAATACGTCACTTGACGAAAAATTTAATATTTGTATTTTATAAAAAAAAAAAATATTCCAAAAATTATTACAAAATCAAAGATTAAACTTTTTTCAAAAATTCTGAAAATATTGCAAAAATTATACAAAAACAAAAATTGAAACTTTTTTAAAAATTCCAAATATTCCGAAAATTAGAATAAAATCAAATATTTAAACTTTTACTAAATTCTAATAATATTCCAAAAATTCTAAAAATTCAAATATTGAAACTCTTTTAAAAATTCTAAAAATATTTATAAAATTAAAATTTTTTTTTTTAAATTCTAAAAATATTCCAAAAATTGGAATAAAATCAAATATTTAAACTTTTTCTAAATTCTAATAATATTCCAAAATTTTTTAAAATTCTAAAAATATTCGAAAAATTCTTACAAAATCAAAAATTGAAAGTTTTTCAAAATTCCAAAAATATTCAGAAACTATAAAAAATTCAAAAATGTCCATGTCCAATTTCATTTTCATTTTTAGCAAACTATTCAAAAACCTTCAATTTAGCACAATCTTTGTGATTGTATATTTCTTTCAATTCATATTTCTTTCAAAATTCTAAAAGTTTTGTAAAAATTATAATAAAATCAAACGTTTTTCAACATTCTAAAAATATTCCAAAAATTATTACAAAATCAATTCCAAAACTTATAAAAATTCAAAAATTTAAAATTTTTCCAAAATTCCAAAAATATTCCAAAAATTCTTACAAAATCAAAAATTAAAACTTTTTCCAAAATTCTAAAACATTGCAAAAATTATTACAAAATCAAAAATACATACTTTTTTCAAAATTCCAAAAATATTTCAAAAACTATAACAAATTCAAAAATGTCCATGTCCAATTTCATTTACGTCATAAAAACAGCAACATTTTTTTCCCAAAAAATTGGCTAAAAATATCAATGATATCAATGAAATCATTTTTTGACACGCTTGACATTATTTTTTTGATAAACTCATAATGCAATAATTCTCTATAATAATAATATATTTTCACGTCATAATAATTATTTATTTTATTTTTTTCCAAAAACTTGGGTAAAAAAATAAATAGAAATCTTACTTTTGACACACTTGACAACATTTTTTTGACAAACTTATAATGCAATAATCTAGATTTTGGTCTCACATACCAATCCCGACCATCAAGATTTCTCGAAATTCAATGTTCCTACTCGTAATCACTTAAAATGAACGTTTTTAAAGCAAAATTTTTTTTTTTTGCTTTTTTATAATCAGTAGGTCCTAAAACGTCGAGAAATGCCAAAAAAAGTGAGGGTAAGAATTTCACTTTGAGCTCATGAATGTAATACTTAGGTCTTTCAGACCGAAGTAATTTGAAAAAATTCACAGAGACAGGAAGTTTGATAAACTCTGAACGAAAATTATAGCGAACTCTCAAATAATTATATTTTTGTGCTTTTAAGGGATTGGGGTGGGGAAGGGTGAAAAATACCATTTTTGACCCAAGCGAGTGGGGTGTCTTTTGAAAGAACACCAAATTTCAGAAACATTGCAATTTTTTTTAGAATTTTGCGGTGCACAGTTTTTGAGTTATTTTAAAAAATGTGCAAATTCCATACCCTCCCCCCTACGTTTCGACGCTGATAGACAGAAGAAAATGAAAAAATTCATGGAGACAGGAAGTTTGCTATATTTTGAAAGTTTTGCTATATTTTGAAATCGCGGGAAAATGGGATGAAAATTTACCCCCGGGATCCCGAGGAAAACGGGATCCCGGGATCCCGTTTGAGAAACCCTAGAGTATACCTATTTTTAGAAAAAAAAAATTTTGAAATCCCTCCAGCGGTTTTCCCTGCAGCGTAGGTAATGACGGCCGGCCGGCGGTCAGACAGACATACATTTTTTCTTTTGCTTTTTTAGAATCAGGAGGTCCTAAAACGTCGAGAAATGTCAAAAAAAGTGGGGGTAAGAATTTCACTTTGAGCTCATGAATGTAATACTTAGGTCTTTCAGACCGAAGTAATAAAATACTGGTTAAATCTTTCTTTAGTTAACATAAACAGCTATGGATAAGATTTAACATCAAGTAACATTTTTGATCAATGTAGATGTGATTGACATTTACTATTGACGTCTACGATTAAACATTTATTCTGTTATGCGTCCATAGTCTGGCGATGTAAAGACTTTACAACATAACTTTATGTCATTTATTTTTGATATTGTGTTCTTTTACATTCACGGAACCCTTGGCGAGCGAATTTTATTCGCACTTGTCTGTCCGACTTTTTCTTTTTGAGATGTGATATGAATTCGAAACCAAGACAAATGTATTAAATTTGGTTTTTTTATTCTGATTTGGAAGATGAAATATGTTTTCGTGCATGTAAGTTTTACAAATTGCGTAAACCGGGTGAGGGAACAGTAAAATTTAGACACCTTTAGAAATAGTAAATTTTTACGATATAGTAATTTACTCTTCTTGAAATAACTGAAGCAGAATCGACCCAATCCCCTAGAATTAGTAAAGTAATTTATTAATAACTCGGAATCAATGACAATACCTATAACGCATGGTGTCACTTACATACTTGTTGTTCGTTCATGATGCTTCTTACTTCTGGTTCAATGTATTTTGCACGTTTTTTCCGAATTTTATGTGTTTATACACTTTGGCTTTTAAATAAACGTTCAAGTGTCGGCGGAATGTGGAACGTTCAAAATGATTAGCAAATGAGACGGATCAAGGTTTAACGCGACCCATGCCAATAAGAAGTGATTTACGTAAAAATTTTAAGTCAAAATTGTCACATTTAAAATTTGCCTACATGCTGATATTTCCGAGAAAAAAAATCATAAGTTTTAAAACTGCGTGAAACCTGTGTTTTTTTGCCTATAGTGCCCTCTAGCACTCACATCGATACAACTTCCATCACGCGGTAAGAATTAATTGAATGTGTATATTTTGAAACAAATTTAAAAAAATCGAAAAATCGATTTTAAATTTTTTAAAACTTAAAACTAAGGGAGAAAGCTACCCTTAAAATTTTTAACAAATATTTTTGTCATGTGAAAATCGTGAAAATTTCTAACGCGTTGATATATTTTAAAAGATTTCACTACGAATTAAATTTGGTACAAAATGAAGACGTTTGTCATCTAAGAAAGAAAAAATTTCAAATTTGTGACAGACTTAACAGCAAGAATTATTCATAAAACCTACAGTAATTGTTTTCTAGTAATGCCCATAGTTTGGAGAAAGCAATTTTGTAATATATTTTGCTAGTTCTGAAAGTGCAAGATCACTTCCCTCTAGAGCAATATAGCCAATATCAGGGATCCTCTGTTTCCTGGTAAAAAGAATCACTTCTGTTTTTGCAATATTATTTTCTAACCCACGTTTTTTGGCCCATGTCAATGTTATTGCAAAGGAAGTTGGGATTGGCTCGTCTAACGTACTTTGACTTGAATTATTAAATCCTAGTCTGGCCCAAACCACATTCAAATTTTTAAGTTTTCGCACTTGAGAAGCTCTAGATTGTTTTCGAAAGCATAGTTCTTAAACAGCAAAAGTCCTTTCCGTTTATCGTTCTCAAGACTATCATTCAAACCTTACCAGCCTAAAGAAACGTTCTTTGCTAATTTTAGAGCTTTAATTCCCCTTGTGTCTTTAATATAATCAATATAATCAATAACTTATAACAGTAAAAATACAAAAACTAACAATAGTATTTCCTTATAGCTTAACTGTAACGAAGACAAATTAATCCAAATATAAATATTAATGCTGAGAACTACATGTTATTTGCAAGAATAACGATAAAACACAGGAATTTCACTTTTGGCTCGAGAATGCAATACTTAGTTCTTTCACACCGAAGTAAAAATCTTTAGTAATAATAATATATATTGATTCTATCAGTTTAGCATATAATATTGCTATTCAACTGATCCGATGGTTTCAGTATCCGGCAAACAGCTCTTTTTCTACTTTTTAATTTTTAGTTTAGTGGTGGTAGCAAATGTGGGCTAAGAAAGGTAGTTTAGAGTTACATGAGTTTAAACTTAAAGTATAAAACAAAATCTCTGAAAGCATTCATCGATCTAGTAAACATAATTTGCCAATGTTCTTAAAAAAATAGTATATTTTATGCCATAGAAAATTATACAAGATCACTTCGGCATCTTTCACAAAAGAATACAGATTAAACCATCCACATCGATTAAGCTAAATAATACCTTTCACCGTCGATCCAAATTTAGAATATATTTTTGAATTTATTATGCATATATAATAATGCATTTAATGTCATTTTTAAGAAACGTGTTACTTTCATGACCAAAAACAAAATGAGATTTAAAATCCTGTTTGAAATATATTATTTCTTTCAAGAGACAAAATCCTTGACCGTGCTTTTTTTGCTTGACCTTTGCTAATAACCCGTTTTGAAAGTTCTTCGAATATTTGTATGCAATACAAAAGCTGTAGATCACTACAAAAACCGGTAATGATCAAACCTTTCAATCGCTTAAACCAATCTTACAGAAAAAAAATTATAAGATTATTAACATTGTCCAACGCCCAACGATTCATGCAGTTAAATCGTGATGGTCTGCTTCAAATTGAACTGTTTAATCTATTCTATTGAACTGTTTAATCTATCTAATCTAACTGTTTAATCGAAAAACCGTTTCCCAATATTTTAAAGTTTAATTTGACATTACTTTAACGAATAGAATTCTTATCTTATAAAAAAAAACAATCTAGATTGAACCACAACTAGAGTGAGTGCACATTAATTTTTTAATTTTTAAAGTGTGCCAAGAATATTATGCAAGTATCAAAGATTATCATTCCGCTTTGCCTGATTAAATTTACGCTTCATCAATCAATTTTAAATAATTTTTTTTTGTTCATTTAATACACTTGTACAGACGTCGCGTCTAAGTCTAGACAAATTTTATCAACACATATATAAACTTTTTACACTTAACACACTTATTGATAAGAATATGTATATCATTTTAGTTTTTATAACTTTTTAATTATAAATAAATTTTGATTATTTTTGGAAAACTGTTGAAATTTAAAAAAAAGTCCGAGCGGCAGGATGTCCGCTAGAAATAGGTAGATTTCGAGATCAGACAGTTTTGTGTACAAGTAGAATCTGATGTATCAGATTAGTTTAAACAAAACAAACTAATTACAAACAGATATCGAGCAAATTTTGAAAAGAAAATGCAAAATTGCAACAAACAAATATCAGATCTACCACAGAACATATGTGTGGCAATTTATGACACTATATGAAAAACAAACGCCAACCTACTCTATATCATATGTCGTGCAACTACTGCAAAATATCAAAATAGTTTATTTCTAAGGAAAAAAAGTTTTTTTCTTCTATTCAAATCTTTTTATTTTTTTTTATTGACTGTTATAAGGTTTTTGCAAATTGATTTTTCTTAGGGCTTGTTGCAAACTTTTTTGTTGAAGCCGACGAGTCAAAAATCTCTAACTGCAGAGGTTTATGTTTATAAGAAACAGATTAAAATGTTTCTACAGATTCTAAATTTATAAGGGTTTTAAAAATATTAGAATCCAAACGGCCGTTATAACGGATTTAAAAAAACTAATTTTCTCTAATATAAAGCCTCTAATTCAGGGGGGCTCAACCTTTTCGACCCAAAGAGCTACTTTTTTTTTCTAAACGAATGGCGATCGACCAAATGAGGATAATTTGCGTACTAGTAAAATGTAGTAATCAAAAAATAAAAAAATGGTTTTCATTGAAAAAAAACACTTCTTTATTTAATGAGATGATTGACATTGAATATCATCAGCTATTTTTGAGTATATTCGGGTTCATAATTACTTACAGCTAAACGCAAGCCATCATCAGGATGATTTTCAGTCCTACGTGAACGGTATTTAGATTTTGCATAATTCATTTGAAAGAATGACGATTCATATAAAAATGTTGACCCAAAGCATGAATTTATTCTAAGATAGACATCTTTTAAAAGTGGATATTTTTAATTGAAAATATTGTTCCATATATCAAATTTATCACGCGATTTCATGCTAATGTCGCTTTGTAATTCAATTAATTGCATTTCTAAGCTTCCTACATCCATACTAAATGTTTTTCCGATTAGTAGAGCCCTCTATATTTTCTATATTTATTTTAGAAAATGGTGAAGTTGGAGTCTACAAATCTTTGTTTAAATTGCAGGAAAATGCTCTCCAAAATATTACTAAATTGTTGGTAATCACACATTTCCATATTTGACTTAATTTCATCTGTTAAATTCGAAAAATGAAATTTAATCTTCCAATACCTAGTATTTTCCAACTGTTACTTATTAGTCGAGAAAACTATTCAGAAAACCTTTACCTTTAGCTAAACGATTCCTTTCAATAACTGCAACTGAAACAACCTAATGTTTGCCAACTGAAATATTCCTATTGATCCACAATACTTCTATAATTAGCGACATCTAGCATGCAATAACCTGACATATTCCAACTGTTTATATTATTTGGGAGTAGCTGAATCTGAATTCACTCAGAAACATCTTCTTCAATTGAGGACCTTGCAACAAAATGAGGGCACATCCAAATTTTAGACGTTGCTCTTTGTTCCTAGTCAAAAGTGTTTCCCATAATAGTTTTTTTTAGTTAGCAAAATGTATGAAAATCATTCTTTTAACTTACTTGAAGATATTTTTGACACACTTATAAGCTCCTTGTTTCACCGACAGATGGCCAACCATCAACGAGATCCCACATTCAAAGCTTACTAATTATCACTCAAAATATACATTTTTAAGCTATTATGCAACACTGTTTTTTACCGCACTTTAGTTATCGAACCCATCGCCGGTTGGCCGCCGTTAACGAAACATATAGTTAACTCGTTAGCTTTAATTCTTTACGGTTGATAAACATACAAACTTCATCGTTTTGGTAAAATGAGTGCTATCATGTTTTTCAAAATCTAATTTTGCCCCATGGTCATTGATAAAATTGTATCCGTAATAGAAAGTATATAAAAATGCAGCAACAAATAAATAGTTATTTAATAAAATGTTTCTGCATTGAATTAAGTTTTATTCGAAACCATGTTTGATGTAAAAATAAAAAGATAAAACACTTATATTGCATCAAAAATATTATTTTTATACGAATATAACATAAATAAAAACAACTAATCAAAGTAGGCTATTTTTCCAACATTAAAATAACAAATTTCAAAATTTCTGCTGACAGAATTCTATCAACAGAATTCTGTGGACAGAATTTAAGTGAATGAAACCTTTGAAAAACTCTGTCGAAGATTTAAATCAATTGACAGAAATTTCGATCACAATTGTGTTGGATGATGTCGATTCTGACAACAGAAAAGATTCTTTCGACAGAAAAACAACCTATGGCAAATCTAGGCTTAAACTAAACTAAAACTAAATATACTAGATTTCAGCAAAAATATTTATATGAAAAAAAAAACTTCTCGCGATCGACTTAAATTTTCTTTGCGATCGACAAGTCGATCGCGATCGACGCGTTGGGCACACCTGCTCTAGTTTCTTAACCATTCTTAACCGTGTTGGATTTAACTGATTTACGATCTTTCCAAGATATTCATAGAACACACATTTTTAAAAAAAGTTTCTGGCTCCACAAATGCGACCGTGAGAGTGCCGGTTGTTCAAACGCGTTTTGTGTTTTGCTTAAGCTTTTTTGTTAGAGCCGCTCATTTAGAAACTTCCAACTGCAGAGGTTTATTTTTTGAAAGAAATTGATAAAAAAAATTTCAAAAATTCTAAATTTATGAAGTTTTTAAAAATATGAGTATTCAAACGGCCGTTATAACGGATCTAAACAACAGACTTTTTTCTAGTATAAAGCCTCTAGTTTCTTAACCATGTGTCGGATGTGGCTGATATACGAACTCGTCCAAGATACACCTTTTTAAAAAAATAGTTTTCATCTGGCTTTACAAATGCGACCGTGAGAGTGCCGGTTGTTTAAAAAAAAATTTTTTTTTGCAAACTTTTTTGTTGGAGCCGCTCACTCAGGAACCTCAAACTGCAGAATTCTATTTTTAGAGTAAATTGATAAAAAAGATTCCAAAGATTCTAAACTTTTTTAAAATATTAGTATCCAAACGGCCGTTATAACGGTTTTAAAAAATCGATTTTTTTTAGCAAAAAGGCTCTAGTTCTTAACCACGTGTCGGATTTGGCTGATTCACAAATCCGTCCAAGATACAAATAGAACACACAGGTACAGAAAATTTGTTTTATCTACCTCAACAAATGCGACCGTGAGAGTGCCGGTCGTTTTCGTTATATCTCATATTGTTTATATATATATATATATATATATATATATATATATATATATATATATATATATATATATATATATATATATATATATATATATATATATATATATATATATATATATATATATATATATATATATATATATATATATATATGTGGGATACGACTTAATTAATTAAATAATTCAAACAACCATAAATTACTTTAAATGTCTTTTTAATTAAATGTTTTTCTTTTGCACAATATTTCAATGTTTACTCACAAACAGTGTGAAAATCTTCTTCCTTTCTTCAGATTCGCCTTTTCTTCTTCAGATTCGCCTTTGATTGCTGATCTTGTATAATGTTTCGCCTTTGATTGATGATTCGCCTTTGATAGTAGATTCTCCTTTGATTGTCGAAAGTTAAAGAGGATTTTTCTATGGTTTGCGTTCTTTTTATATCTGTTGTGCTATAAACCATAGTCAAACTCTGGTAATACTTTAACTGCTATTATGGTTTATAGTACATATTACATCGGGCAAACTGTTATAACTTTTATACATTGTAGGGTGATCCTACACATATTATATATATATATATATATATATATATATATATATATATATATATATATATATATATATATATATATATATATATATATATATATATATATATATATATTTATATATATATATATATATATATATATATATATATATATATATATATATATATATATATATATATATATATATATATATATATATATATATATATATATATAGATATATATATATATATATATATATATATATATATATATATATATACACATATATATTTTTTTTTTGTTTTTGTGTTTCCGTCTCCGCTTATCATATATAGTCGTTTGGCACCAAAATTTTCCCGAAATTCCGAGATGAGGCACATTACAATAGGTAGATTTTTATATGAAATCTACATAAAAATCACATAGACGTTGAATGTATATATAAAAAAAGTTAAAAAAAATACAACTCGTAGATCTAATTTTCATGATTTAATTTTTTTCAGTTAGTTTCTGATCTATTAGATTAATAATTGTTGTGTCTGTCTGGATTGAAATTTTATTCAAGTACAAGATTTGGAGTTTTATGGCGTTTTTATTCCAAGCAATTGGTTTAATTGGTTGTTTGTTTATTAAGATGTTTATTTTTCAAAAAGTGGAAATATTTAGATTATGTATATATATATATATATATATATATATATATATATTGTATAGAAGCGGAAGACACTGCTTGGCGAAACATGATAATAATAAAATATTTAATAATAATATTAAATTTTAAAAAACTCCTTGTTTAGTTCGCACAAAATTATTTTATTTTATTTATTAATATTTATTTATAAAAATATTAATAAAATACCTCGATTAATTTCGGTTTATACAACCATTTTCAAGAGGCATAAAAATATTAGAGAAAAAATTAAACATTGTAAACAAAAAGTAAACGAAAAAATATTAACTACTTTAATCAAACATTTAAACATTTGCAAAATAAAGGTAGAAAGAAAATAATGAACAAAAACATTTTTTATAATTAAATAATTAAACATGTATTAATATTAATAAAACTAAGTCTGTAAGGGTAAGCCATTACATAACTAAAAGAATCTAAATAATAATTTCTTTTTTAAATTTAAATAGTGATCTCAAACAAATCCGGGTTAGTTAAAGGCGAAAAAATGACGTCAGTTTGTAAGTTTAATAAATTTTGGTTATGGAAAAGAGCTTTTCTAATTTCAAAAGATTCCAGAATATCAAGTTTTGTACCTTTAGATTCAAAATGAAGAATTTTTAAATTTGAATTATTATTGAAAGAACTATTATGGTTTTCAGATAACAAATGATTAGAAAAAGTTGAAGAAGAATGTCCATATCTCAAAGCTCGAAAATGTTCAGCTGAACGATCTTCAAAACTACGACCAGTTTGTCCAATATACAAGGCATCACAGTCATCACAGGATAGTTGATATACTCCACTTTTAGAAACATTTTTTTGTTTCATTTTATTATTTACAAGAAGATTCTGTAAAGTATGATTATTATAGAAAGAACAACTCAAATCGGTGTATTTAGAAATAATATTTCCTAGTTTTTGGCTTACTTGTCCATTATAATAAATTTTACGCCAATGTTTTGTTTCAGGTACAGAAACTGGATAAATTTGCCTATAAGCGAGACGTTTGAGTTTTTTGTTAAGAATTTTATGAACCAAAGTTGGTTCGAAACCATTTTCACTGGCGATGTTTAAGATTGTGTTAAATTCTTTATTAAAGTTTATGGAAGAGAGTGGGATTTAAATAAGTCTATCAACTAATGAATAAAGAGCTGAATGTTTAATATTCAGAGAATGATTGGAGGTGGAGTGAATAATCGTATCTGTGTAAGTTGGTTTGCGAAAAATATTAAAATCAAATTTAGTTTGGCTATGGTTGATAGTAATATCAAGAAAATTAATAGACTTCTCTATCTCTTTTTCAATTGTAAATTTAATAGAGTTACATTTTCCGTTAAGGATTTGAAGAGTTGATAGACTTATTAAAATCATTTGTTATCTGAAAACCATAATAGTTCTTTCAATAATAATTCAAATTTAAAAATTCTTCATTTTGAATCTAAAGGTACAAAACTTGATATTCTGGAATCTTTTGAAATTAGAAAAGCTCTTTTCCATAACCAAAATTTATTAAACTTACAAACTGACGTCATTTTTTCGCCTTTAACTAACCCGGATTTGTTTGAGATCACTATTTAAATTTAAAAAAGAAATTATTATTTAGATTCTTTTAGTTATGTAATGGCTTACCCTTACAGACTTAGTTTTATTAATATTAATACATGTTTAATTATTTAATTATAAAAAATGTTTTTGTTCATTATTTTCTTTCTACCTTTATTTTGCAAATGTTTAAATGTTTGATTAAAGTAGTTAATATTTTTTCGTTTACTTTTTGTTTACAATGTTTAATTTTTTCTTTAATATTTTTATGCCTCTTGAAAATGGTTGTATAAACCGAAATTAATCGAGGTATTTTATTAATATTTTTATAAATAAATATTAATAAATAAAATAAAATAATTTTGTGCGAACTAAACAAGGAGTTTTTTAAAATTTAATACTATTATTAAATATTTTATTATTTTTATTATGTATTTATGTAGATTATGAAATATGCGTGTGTTATCTTAGAGACACATTACTATGATTTATAAGTGGTTTTGTTTGAATATTTGCAAAGGCTTGAAAATATTGTAGACATCAAATAATCAATTGAATCCCATTTTTTTTTTTTTTTCCTTTATCTCCATTTAGGAGCATAGGGCGTCTACTAGACTGGACCATCTAACTCTGTTGGGGGCAATCGCTTTCAGTTCACCCCATGTCTTGCCAATTTGTTTTGCTTCAGCTAGCACCGTTTTCTTCCATGTCATGGGTGGTCTTCCAACTCTCCTTTTACCTTGTGGATTCCACTATAGGGACATCCTTGTTATATCTTCGACTGATTTTCTCAGTGTATGTCCTATCCATCTCCATTTTCTTTGTTTTATCTCGGTCTCAATGTCTAACTGCTCTGTCTGCCGTAGAAGTTCCTGGTTACTGATGGTGTTTGGGCAGAAGCATTTGATCAGTCTTCTCAGGCATTTGTTCACAAACACCTGTAGTTTATTTGTGATCTTTCTTGTTTGTTTCCACGTTTCACACCCATACAGCAGTACTGACTTGACACATGCATTGAACATTCGTAGCTTTGTCTTTCTTGACAGGACGGATGCATTCCAGATCTTGTGAAGCATATTGAACGTATTTCTGGCTTTGTTAATACGCTGACTGATATCTTCTTCAGTCCCGCCTGTTTTTGCTACAGTACAACCAAGGTACACAAATTTGTCAACTTCGTCAACTTGTGTATTGTTGATGGTAATTGGTGTTATCGTTTTGGTGTTCAATCTCATAGCCTTTGTTTTTCTGATATTAATGTTGAGACCAACTTCATGTGCAAGGGTTGATAGCTTCTGTATTTTCTGCTGCATGTCCGTATGTGTGTGTGTAAGTAGACAGATGTCATCTGCGTAGTCTAGATCATTGAGCCGTCTTGTTGTATTCCATTGGATTCCATTTGGACTTGCATCATCGAGCTTTCTCATGATACTATCTAGTACTATTAGGAATAGTAGCGGGGATAGTACACAGCCTTGTCTCACTCCTCGGTGGTTGTAGTATTGATCACTTTGCTGTCCTTTGTATTGTATTCTGTTTCCAGCATCCCGATACATTTCTTTGATTAGATCAACTATTTTCTTCGGGATGCCCATTTCACAAAGTGTCTTCCATATCGCGCTTCTGTTGATTGAGTCGAAGGCGCGTTCGAAGTCCACGAAGAGGAGATACAATGGTGAATTCCATTCATACGGATTGTGTTGATATGATCGGTACAGCTTCTTCCTGGTCTAAAGCCGGCTTGTTCATTTCTTAGTTTCGTGTTAATTGATGGAGATATTCTTTCGAGAATGATCATCGCTAGTATTTTCATTATTGTGTTGAGCAGAGATATACCTCTCCAATTTTTGCATTCTCTTAGATCACCTTTCTTTGGGATTGTTATGGTTAAACCTTCTTTCCATTTGGTTGGTATTTTACCTTCGTTCCATACATCTGCTAATAGTGGTGTTAGAGCTTCTGCTGTTGTGTTTACATCTGCTTTGAGTAATTCTGCTGATATATTATCTGTACCAGCAGATTTGTTATTCTTGAGTTTCTGTATGGCATCTCTAACTTCCCGTTCCGTTGGTGGATGGGTGCTGATAGTTTCGTTATAGTTGTCATCCGGAGACTGCAAATTATCTTCATGTTGGTGGCAGTTGTCTTCGAAGTATTCTTTTCA
The DNA here is from genome assembly GCA_963693315.1 of Diogma glabrata. NCBI lineage: Eukaryota > Metazoa > Arthropoda > Insecta > Diptera > Cylindrotomidae > Diogma > Diogma glabrata. The sequence continues at coordinate 213,785,569 of OY856186.1, forward strand.
TCTATTTAGCTGTTGTTCATGTGTTGTGAGGGTTTGACCAGATTTATCCTTTATTGGTGGAGTGTTTGTATATTTGTTGGTGACCTTTCTCACGCATTTGTGTAGTGTGCGCATATTTCTATTAGCTGCTGCTGTTTCCGCAGTCTTGAGAATGCTTTCTGTATATCTTCTGCGATCATTCCTTGCCATCTTTTTAACTTGTTTTGCTGTACTTTCATATTTGTTGCGGATCTCTGTTGTGTTCTGGTGACACAACTGCAACTTGAGCTGTCGACGCTCTTCAATATTCTTCCATGCATCATCGCTAATCCATGGTTTCCGTGATTTGTCTTGGTATCCTAGCACATCTGTAGCAGTTTTGACGTAAGCTTCTTTAACTTGTTCCCATTTTTCATCATTGCTGGTGGTTTCGTTGTTTGGTAGATTGAGCTGGAGCGACTCTTTGAAGATGTTATTTGTATTTTTGTCGCTCAATCTGTTGATGTTGAATTTCCCCTGACATGGCTTGTTGTGTTTTACAGCGGCTGGTTTAATTTTGATTGTTGCAATTACCAGTTGGTGGTCGCTGTGTATGTCTGCTCCTCGCTTTGCTCTGACGTCTTGTAGTGAGGATAGAAACTTCTTATTCACCAGTACGTGATCAATTTGATTCTTGGTTCTTCCATTTGGTGATGTCCAAGTGTATTTATGTATGTTCTTGTGTGGGAACTTGCTGCCTCCTATGAATAGTTGATTTGTGACACAAAAATCGATGAGCCTGTCTCCATTATTGTTACGTGTTGATGCTAGTGCATGTTTACCCATGACTGATTCAATTCCGGTGTTGTTGGTTCCAATTTTGGCATTGAAATCACCTTGTATTATTTTGATGTCATTTCGGTGTGCACTAGCCAGCGTTGCTTGGAGCTGTTCGTAGAATTCATCTTTTGTCGTATCATCAGCTTCTTCGGTAGATGCATAGCACTGTATGATCGTTGTATTTCTAATTTTCGATTGGAATCTTGCTGTTATTATTCTGCTACTGATTGGTTTCCATTCGAGAAGTGCTTTCTTTGCGTTAGGTGTTGTTAATATTGCTACGCCTTGTTCATGTGTGTTGGATTTACCAGAGAACATCATGTAATTTCCTGCAGTTGTTATTAACTCTCCGCTGTTTTTCCATCTTACTTCACTGAGTCCTAGTATCTCGATGTTATATTCTTTCATTACTTTCTCAACTTGTGCTAACCGCGATGCTTCTATCAGAGTTCTGACATTCCAGTTTCCTACTCGTGTCCGGGTACGATAGGTAAGGGTCGATATTTGATTATTCCGGTTTGTTTTACTTTGTTTCTTTCTAGTATTCGTTTCTTTAATCATTTGAATTTCGGATTCACCTTTCGGATTAACGGGTGATTGGGCAATCGAATCCTAGTCAGTTTCCAGGGCTGCTGGATAAGGTATACTGGCATACCGTGGGCGAGATATTCCTGCTTCAATGTGATTCAATCATATTTCCATATTTTTCTGGTGAAGTTCCCAAGCGGTCACCCGTTTAAGTTCGCACCCTTCCCAGTGTTGCTTAACTTCCTTGTAAGTGATGTTGTTGACTTATCCACTTCTCCATCTCGCCCACAATTGAATCCCATTGGCTTACCTTAATTATTACCCCGTGGAGGCATTTTACCATATGTATAATCAGCATCAACCCGGGAAATAAAAAACTAAGGAACCAAACCTGAACCAAGCCCGCGTCACAGCTTTTGTGGTTTGGACCAGGCTTAACATTTTCAAATGGCCCAAGCTTGAACCAAGTTTGGACTGATGTCCTGGGGCCGATTATTATATTATTATTTTATTTTTATTATCACTCAGATAATAGACCCACCTACCAGAGTTCCTAACATTCCTGGCCAAAGTAGTCAATTGCTTTATTTGTTTTTGAAAAATCCTTCGTTGGTACAATTTAAAGTATTCCTATGATTTTCACACTTTAAATTAAACAAGCTCCTAAACAGTTTAATTGCTAATCCAAGTCTTGTTTGGGATTATAAAGCTGCAGATTATCAGGGGCTTAGAGATATCGTTAAATGGTTTCTTTTAAAATATAAACTGTTTAATAGTTCCTGCATTGTCCTCATATATGGCGTATATATATATATATATAAATAATACAATATAATACAAAATATATATATATATATATATATATATATATATATATATATATATATATATATATATATATATATATATATAATATATATATATATATATATATATATATATATATATATATATATATATATATATATATATATATATATATATATATATATATATATATATATATATATATATATATATATATATATATATATATATATATATATATATATATATATATATATATATATATATATATATATATATATATATATATATATATATATATATATATATATATATATATATATATATATATATATATATGATTAAAAAAAATTTTGTTTTCTTTGGTATATAGCCCTATATTTTATATTGTTTTAATTTTCTATTCTAAACATTTAACGTTTCGTTGGCATTCCCAACATTTTCAAAAATCTATAAATTAACAAATAATATAATAAAATTATTTTTCTTAAAGATTACGTATAAAAACATCAAATTTTTATGTGCCTTTTTCTTTTCCTTATTTGACACAATACATTAAAACATTTTAATGTATTGTGTCAAATAAGGAAAAGAAAAAGGTATATAAAAATTTGATGTTTTTGTATAAAAAAGTTTTTATACGTAATCTTTAAGAAAAATAATTTTATTATATTATTTGTTAATTTATAGATTTTTGAAAATGTTGGAAATGCCAACGAAACGTTAAATGTTTAGAATAGAAAATTAAAACAATATAAAATATAGGGCTATATACCAAAGAAAACAAAAATTTTTTTAATCAAATTAAAAAAACGCCCAAGAAATCCAACAACAACATATATATATATATATATATATATATATATATATATATATATATATATATATATATATATATATATATATATATATATATATATATATATATATATATATTTATATATATATATATATATATATATATATATATATATATATATAAATATATATATAAACCAAATGAAATATGTATTACACATGTATATACACCAAACCAAGAACATGTTTGTTGTAAATTAGAAATATTTGTTGCAACGTAATGTGTTGGATGCATATAATTGTATCATGTATGTATATAATATATATATATATATATATATATATATATATATATATATATATATATATATAAATGTATATAATTTTCATCTAAATGGATTTGTTTGTCACATTATACTTTAATTTTCCATTTGAATGGTAATTCTGTTTTGCGGAAAAAAAATCGATCAAAGATAACTGAGTGAAAGTTGAAAAAAAGCCATAAGTATAAAATATAATATACATTTAGGCAAACCATTAGGAAAATTAAAATTATTATTTAAGAAAACTAAATTAAATTTTAAAATTTCGGCTCCGAGGTGCTTTAGTACCTGTTAATGGCCTTCTCATGGCAAAATTTCAGACTCCTGTGTGCTACAGATTTCGCTGTAGAGCGCACGCAGACAGACAAACACTTTATTTTATTATTATAGAAGATTATAGATTAATATGTACTAAACAATGCCTATAGCTTTAAAATAAAAAAAATACTGAAAAATGATCAGTTAGGAGGGAGGACCTAGAGATCGGCTAGGGAGGCCCTTGTGTGCGCCCCTGGGAATGGACGGTTATGGTGAATTTTCTACACACTTTGGTTTTTGTTAGTTTTGGTACTAGGAGCTACTAGGCTACTTGGTTAGTTTTGGTACTTCAATCAAAACTGCTGAGCCTAAATCTTTGAAATTCGTAGTTTTCAAATTATAAAATTCGGGTTTACGGCATACTCCAATGATTAACATAACCTTAAAAAATATATTTGATGAAAGTTCATATTTAAAATTTGTGTAATATATTATAACAAACTTTTATTAGTCCTTTTATAACTTTTATTATCCAAAGCCTCATTAATAATTTGTTGATTTCCTCTGAAGTCTAGATTTATTAAGTTTTGGTTGATATTCATCTGATTTACGTTTTAGAAATGATGTTTTAATCTACCTGCATATTCAGATATATTTATATTATTCTTATTGTTTAAAGTTGTTATCGGTCTATTCAATATAGAAAAGGAACAAATGTATGCTAATATTAATCTCTAACAAGAGACTAACAAATGTTTATTCTCTTTCTATACAAATGGGAACGGAAAACTGTTTATCTATCAAAGATACTAATAGTTAAAAATCTAATATTTGTATCTGTGCTAAGATGTGTTAAATACCATTTAAATATTTTTTTCTTCTTACAATTTCAAAGAAAATATGATTGTTAAAGACATACCGTTTGTACGAACTTATCGTTTGTTTCATAGCAACATAACATTGTGTCAATGCAAAATTTATTTTTTGCTTTTTAGTCCGTTTTTCAAAAAGTGTGTTTTAAAATTTTTTATTTATTGTTTTTACACTGAAATCATCCAATTTGCTATCAATAAATTCGTCCCTTTCTTTCTCCATAGTAAAACCCAAACAAAAATACTTGTATTCGAAAGCTGCAAAAATGGCACTTAGAAAGAAACGTAGATCATTTAATATATGGATTCATAACAAAACTCCCGCTAATCGATCCCAATATCTAAAGGCCAACAAAATATCTAACCAGATTATCTCAAACGAAAAGTCTGAAATTGACAGAGCGAAAGCTTCAAAACTTACGTCTACGTCTATTTCGGACAAGAGTTTCTACAACATTAATTCTTTAAATTCTGGTACAAAGTCTTCTATTCCCCCTATTATTGATGGTGATTTAATCGTCAATGATCCCGCAAGAAAAGCTAACTTGTTCGCTGAACGCTTTGCTCTGAACTCCACTATTTTGGAAACTCCTAAAGAAATACCCCAAATCCAGTCTTCAAACCCAAGTCAACTCCACTTCAAACCCTAAATAGTCGCTAAACTTTTAAAGGGGTTAAACATTAACAAAGCCTCAGGAATGGACAACATTCCACCCATTATTTTAAAAACCTTTTCCAAGAACTTGCACCAACTTTGACTAAGATATTCTACCAATCCTACAAATCTGGTATTTTTCCCTTGTGCTGGAAGTTGGCAAATGTCCAGCCCGTGACCAAAAAAGGACCAAAATCAGATACCTCAAATTATAGGCCAATAGCTTTACTATCGGTCATATCCAAAGTCTACGAGCATTATATTAATACACACATTTCAAAATTTCTGGAAGTAAATCATTTAATATTCGACAGCCAATACGGTTTTCGAAACAAAAGATCAACTGCCGATATATTAAATTCTGTAGTGCATTGTTGGAACAGCATACTTGATAAAGGTGGTGAAACGTGCGTTATCGCTTTAGACATTCCCAAGGCATTCGATCGAGTCTGGCATGCCAACTTAATCAACATGCTCGTTGCGTATGGTTTTCTTCCCAATGTTGTGAAGCTGATTCAAAATTTTCTATCTAACCGATACATTTCGGTGTCCTTAGACGGATTTTCATCTGAGTCTAAACTAATTAACGCTGGTGTACCCCAAGGCTCAGTATTGTCCCCAACCCTATTTTTGATTTATATCAACGCATTATTGAAAATCACCAGTAACCCAATAAATAGTTTTGCAGATCATGTATCGAGCCCCTTCCTGCAAAAGGTAAAATGCACGAACGAATTAATCCCGTCCGGAAAAACGCTGCCATAAACGTGAATAAGGACCTTTATTGGGTGTCACAGTTTCAAATGACCTACTCCGAAACGATCATGTAATGGCGATGGCAAAAAGCGCGTCTAGAAAACTCGGCCTTCTAAATAGATGCAAAAAATGTTTCACTACATACCAATTGAAGGGTACAGGGAAAAACAACGTAAGTCAATTTTTTTCGAAATCGAGTTAGTGCTGCTATCTATTGAAGAAATACAAAAGCTTTCAGCTGGTATATTCAATTTTTATGAATATCAAACCCAACTCATATAAATCAATTGAAAAGCATTCGCATACAGGGGAAAAACAACTTAATCCACCATTTTTAATAAAAAACGTGAAATGAAAATCTCACTAAAACACTTTTATGAACCATGTCTATTCATTGTTTAATCCGAGTTCACAAATTTGCTTGCATTCTAAAGACTTCAAACGCAAAAATTCAATTTTCTCGAAATTTGATTTTTTGGACTTAAGTTGTTTTTCACCCTCTTGGCCCTCTTGGACTCTGTTCAAAAGCGGGCTATACGAATTGTGGATGATCGAGATTTGACGTCAAAACATGATTCCCTACAACATCATTACACTGTTGCTGACCGCGTTGTTTTTTTAAAAAGATCGTCATCAACAGTGCTCAGATGAAATCGGCAGCATCAAACTTCAATTTTATTCTTACCCCCTTTTCACTCGGCAATTGGCTAGCGCAAGCAGTCAAACGGTCGAGATCCAGCGCTGTCATACTGGCAAAAAGACTTCTTTGTCCGAACTACTTACAAATGGAATAGTTTGCCGGAATCCATAGTCTCAGGTGGTTTCAATCCGCAGATGTTTAAAAAAAGCGTTCATCAACACCTTAGAGCGCGAGTTGTTGTGGGACCTGGTCTTAAAAGGTATTTATGTGTTGTTGTGACACATATTGTAAACCCTATAACACAACACTTTTTATTTTAAAAAAAAAATCAAATTTGAAAACATGTCAACAAAAAGTGAATATTAGCTCAATTAGGGTTTTTAAAGCCTAAAATACGCAAAATTAAGATTTATTTATTAAACGACACATCAATTATAATAATTTAAATAGAATTTGAATGTGTGTGTGTAATCATGTTTAAATTTAGTAACATACTAATGTGGAGTTCTTTTAGGTTTTTGATGTACATCAATTTTTAACTTGGCTGAAAGAACAGACAAACTGCATGATTTCCATTATTGTTGTATTGGTAACAAAAAAAAACATTTTCGATTTAAATTTACATTAAAATAATTGTGTCAACACTAAATATTTATACACTTTACACAGAATTTATATTTAATTTTATAAAATTCACCTAATAATCTCAAAAAACTATTCACAAATATTAAATTCAAAAAATGGCGTCAAGCTTGTTATTGTTTTTTTACGTGTGTGTTTGTATTAGTTTTTGCTGGAAGACGAATTTATCAAAAACTCTCAATTTCATAAAATTGATGTGTATCAAAAAAAAAAAAATTTTGTCTGAAAGAACACGACCAATTTATTTACATCAATTTTTTTATGTATGTACATCACTTTGTTTTGGCTGAAAGAACTCCACGTAACACTCAGACTGCAAACTAATGTGGATTTCTTTCAGCAAAAAAAAATGATGTACATAAAAACAAATTGATGTAAGTCAATTGGTTCAGTCAAGTTCAAAATTGATGTACATCAAAAACTTGAAAGAACTCTACATAAAATAAGTTGTCTAAACCGATTCAGAAGGAATTGAAAGGTGAAGATATCATTAAAATGTCAATATCAAAAATGATCTCCAACACAACAGTCAACAACTTAAACTATCGGTAAGATAAAAGGTCAGCATTTGTTTGATGAACACCAGCCCCTATATACAAGACACCTCAAAAACAAATTTGTTCTATATAATTTCTATGTTAAATGAAACATTTTACCAAAGATTTGTCAATGGCTGTTGTTGTGATATATTTAAAAGAATAAGATAAAGCCGAAAGTGACAAACTGGAAGTTGCAAAATTACTATAAACATTACAAAAACTATGCTCTAAATTTCAACAAAATTGAATGTCTGGATTGGACTGGACTGAGTGTTATTCAAGTTTAAAAAAACAGTTGTTCAACGATCCACAGACATCCTTATCCCCTTTGCCAAATTTTGAAAAAAGCTCATATTTTCTATATTCAAATAATTCAAAAGTTTCATCAAGATCTCATGCGTTTGCGTAACGAAAATAACACATATTTTTCCAATTTTATTAAAAACTCAAAAAGTAAGATAGTAATTGTTTATACAAATATCATTACAAATTGTTGACATGATGACAAACAAAATGGCAGGTTTTGATATAGCGTTATTTATTCTCGTAATATTTGCAAGAGCTGATTTTCAGATTTTTGAACACCAATAAAAAACAAATGAACCAATTTTCTTAGAAAAGGACTGGGCTGAAAGTTACGCCCCAAGATACATCGATTATGACCATTGCCGTTGAAAATGGATCATCCGTTGTTGAGAAAGCGTTGGACAAATTTTTGTCCCCATACGACGATACACACGCACATACACACACATACATCCCAGCTAGCACAGATTTCGATTTGTAACATAAATAAGTTACAATTCGGTTGCAATTCAGTTTTTTGAAATAAATTTAGTCACATATGGGTTATATTACAGTTTCGACTTAGCGATTGGCAACAAATCATTCGGCTCAGTTGCAATACTGTTTTTATTTTGTTACTGAAAAATACACTTGTTGTTAAAATGTTTCATAAAAGTTGCAAAGGCAGAAGTTATGTTTAAGTTAAATTAACGTTAATAAAACTTTTATTTTTGTAGCGCATCTTAAAAATGTTATTTTATTGTAGTTGTCACAAATCCAGTAACGAGCTAGCAACCTTGATGTGACTAACATATTTTCCTCAAATTACTGTTACAACGATGATGCAGTGAGGTTTTTATTTAGTTTCAATGACAGGAAAAACAAGGACGCTACAATGAGGTTGTTATACAGTTGCAATGACAGAAAAAGAAAAGGGATCGAGTACTATAATTTTAGATAGCCAATTAGTAACAAGGACGCTCCAATGAGGTTTTTATTTAGTTTCAAGAACTTTGGAAGCAATCTGTCTTGAAGCTGTATGTTTGCCATTTTTTCGTCGTTCTATGTATTTCCTACACCATGCGGTTTTATTTGAGAAAAGTCTAATGCGATTTTCTATAGTATTATTTATTTCCTCTAAGAATTTACGGTTCAATATGACACTAGAAGCGTTACAAAATGTATTTAGATATATATTTGTGGATTTTATGGTTGTAATAAAAATTCGAAAATTTTCCAATTTTCCAATTACTCTCCGAATTTTCCATTTTTAGGTGGCGCGTAAATTTTCCAGAGGTAAAACAACCACATTCATCGACCAAATGGCATCTGTTATAAAAGTTTGGTCTAATAATCATGAAATTTTTCTGTTTCAAAGTACTTATTGAGTAAGGTCTGACTTTTATAACTTATAAATCTTATAAATTATTTCAATAAAAGTTATGTAAAGGAATACTTATTAAAAACATTTTTTAAACATTATAATATACAACTGAAATGAACCAAAATATTCGTTGTTTCATCTTGTTGCGCGCAGCTTCAGTTTGTTACAACAGCACATTTTAAACATAGCTATAACGCATTTACCGTCTAATTGCGACCAAAGTTGTATCAAAATATACCGTAAATTCTGGTTTTTCTGTCGCAATGCAGCTACAGTTGCGTTACATATCTAATCTTGCGACTCTTTTATTTGTAACATTAGCTCTATTGCTACAAATTTGTGCTAGCTGGGATACTGCCAGCTAAAAATAGCCTAAACAGCTTCGGCAGGTTTTGAAACATTCAAAAATTCTTATTTCGGAAATCGACCCAAAAACAATAACTTCCCATATCGAGAAGGTAATAAACAGTTGACCAAACGATCCACTCAGAAACCTCTAACCTTTTTGTCAAATTTAGAAAGTAACTCAGATCTTCGATATTCAAGTAAACCAGGATGCGTTTGCAGCTCATTTACATACCAAAGTTTCATCCAGATATCATGCGTTTGCGTAACGAAAATAACACGTTGTTTTTTCACATTTTCTTAAAAAACTCAAAAAGTAAGATAGCAATAGATTATACAAATCTCATTATAAATGGCTGATATGGTTACAAACAATATGGAAGTTTCATGACCTTGATAGCATTATTTAATCTCATGATATTTGCAACAGATGATTTTCAGTTTTTTGGTAACTACTAAAAAACAAATGATTTAATTTCGCTAGAAAAGAACTGGGCTCTAAGTTCCGCTAAGATACATGGATTGCGACCATTTTCATTAAAAACGACCTATCCATTGTTGAGAAAACGTTGGACAAAAATTTGTCTACATACATACATACATACATACATACACACACACACACATACAGACTGCCAGCTAAAAATAGTCTAAACAGCTGGTCGGAGGTCATGAAACGTAAAGATATCATAAAAATTCCGATTTCGAAAATCGACCCAAGAACAATAACTTCCCATATCGGGAAGATAAAAATATAAATGTTTTTCATTAGTCAATATGATAATATTACAATATCAGTCAATACGATAATCAATATGGCGCTCGAGTTAATACACGCGTTTGAATTAGCTGTCAAAATTATTAAACTAATTTAATTTTCGATGTTTTTTGTTATTTAATCTCGGTGCTCTGTTTTTGCTGGTATTTAATCTTGGTGCTGCTATTAGTAAATTTACCTAGTTGTTTTTGGAACATCATGCAGTTTTGATATGTGATGGGAGTAATTTATACATGTGGTTGACTATCAAACATCATTGTATTAGCAATTTTTGTATATAGCTTAGTTTTATATCGTTGTTCATCGTAGCTATAATTGCTTATAACGCAACTCCAATAATATAAACTAGTCAATTAAAAGTTCCAGCTGTTAAGGAATCATCTAGTTCCAGCATCTTTTGGTACATCAAAACCTATATGCATGTGTTGTGAATAAATTGTAAATGTGTTTAAGCCATCAGTTATAACTTGAGATCAACGCATTCATTCAATTATATATGAGATTGATTTTTATGCGTCAGATTTATTATTCATCTACATTCCAACCATATTTATAAAGGAAATATTTCAAGACAGCGCTATTATTTTTAGCTGTCAAGCTGTTATCCTCGTTGTCACATCTATTAGCATATCATTTACAAGTTATCTGATCGGCGTATCGTATCCTGTTACATCCAGTAAACAACTTCCTGCTGATTCTTTGACATCATCATTGTTAATGACTCATCCGGTTCCAGCGTTTTTGTGTGATCAACGCAATTGTACTTGAGATCAACGTAAATATAAAATTATTTATGAGATTGATTTCGATGCATCAGATTTGTTATTCATCTATATTCCAACCATCTATATTCCAACCATTTTAACGATTTGCTTGCCAAAAGATATTGTCAGCTGTTATAATCATCCAGTTTACACATTATAACAAGTCATCAGTTCGTACCTGTTCGTACCTGTTACATCCAATTTTTTTGTGTGATCACATGTTTTTGTGTGATCAACGCAATTGTTCTTGAGATCAACGAAATTATTTATGAGATTGGTTTTTATGCATCAGATTTGTTATTCATCTATATTCTAACCATCTATATTCCAACCATTTTAACGATTTGCTTGCCAATTGATATTATCAGCTGTTATAATCATCCAATTTACACATTTTAACGAGTCATCAGTTCGTTGTATTGTATCTGGCGTATTATATTATATTTGGTGTATTATATAACAAGAGTATCCTTTGTCACGCATCAATTTACTTCCTGCCGATAATCTTTTACGTGTCTTCAGTTCGGCGTATCCGGTTTCAATAATTAACTAGTCATCAGCTTCGGAGTATTACACAGTTGGTACAAGTCTTCAACTACTGCTATCTTAGAGGGACATTAATCACATATCAACTATCAACAGTCAACCATACATCAACTTTTTATCAATAACTTGTACAAGTCGCTAACTACACAGTTAATTGCTATCTTAAAATTAGTAGAGGCACATCAACCATACATCAACTATCCTAGTTGAGCATCATCATATTCACTAGTCGGTATTATTTATCATTTTTATGTTTTTTTAATTTTTCCGTTAAGTATAGTTTTTGATTTCATTAATTTTCTTTTCTCTTTTATGCTTATGCAGCGGAAGTGTTTTAATTGAGTCGCCATACAGCTTAACCTAGTAGTTTACCTTCTAGCCTTGTGACGGTTTTTCTTTTTTTCTTTTGGTGTACTGTGGGCTTGCTGGTTTTTTTATTTTATTGTTACTATAACCTTGTCAAACTCTACCAAGTGTCCTTCTTGTGCCAAGTCCGTGTCCAATAATTCGAATTCTATTTTGAGCGATGCGTGCGTATGCTGGTTTCACCAGCCGTGCTCTGGTCTCTCCAGAACTAACTTCCAAAAGGCCTGCTCTGATAAAATTGGCTCCTCTGATAAAATTGGCTATGCCCCCAGTGTGCTACCAAGTTTGATACTCAAGATTCTAAATTTGGGCTTATTCTGAGTAAGCTATCCTCACCTGTGTTACTTTCCGCTGACATGAAATCTGACATTCAAGCACTACGCAGTGATCTTGCTACCGTTAAAACCAATTCATCCGCCCTTCAGCAGGAGCACCTTGCTCTTTCAGGTCAGTTTGAGCCTTTTAACTCTAGTCATGGTACTGCAATGACTACGCATGTCGATGCGCAGTTGGCACCGTTCCAGAGTTCACTTGCTTCCCTTCAGCATGCTAGTGACAATTTCCAGTTAGATCTTTCCAAAGTCCAGCTTGAGAGTCTTAAGCTACTCAGAGCTCAAAGGCGAAGCGATATTATTGTCTCTGGTATTCCTAGTTCTTATACTGATCTCTCTGATGCGGTCTCGCGTACTTTTAAAAATGTTTACCATAGTTTTGAAATGTCAATGTTATCATCATATTGCTGGCTAAATAGACAAAAATCCTCGATACTAATTTCTTTCTCTAGTATTTATACCAGGGATTGCGTCATGAAATCATATCATTTGATGAAAAAAGTTGAACTTCATGTTATCTTCCCTGAAATCAATCTAAGGAGAAATGTCCACTTCAACGATAATCTACCACCTCTATTGGCTGATCTTGCTAAGCGCTCTCGCGTATTGAAAAGGGGCAAAATAATTCTTGGTTTCAAGGTTGGTTATGCGTCTATCACGATTAATCTGCTGGATGGATCTATCTTTGAAACGTGCAGCCTGGATTCATTCTTGGTCAAATTTCCGACGTAGCTGCTTCTTCACCCAATTAATTTATTAAACTGTAAATTACTGTTCTTTATTAATCTAAAAAGTTGTCAATTTGCTGTTTTTAGTTGTATGCCATGTGATCTATTTTTTGATATTTTTTTTAATACCGATATATTATGATATCGGCGCCATAAAACCATTGCAACTCAAGCGTCTGTTCTCCATGCTAGGGGCGGCTTGGAGCGGGCATCTGTCTTGGATCAAGCGGCTCGCTATATAAATGTGTAGAAAGCGTCTGTTCTCCATGTTAGGGGCGGCTTTCAGCGGGCGTCTGACTTGGATCAAGCGGCTCGCTATATAAACGTGTAAAAAGGTTGTTTCTGGTGACCTTAAGATGCAGAACGAACCCATTCACGAAAATTTGGGTTGGGCGAAGGGCTAACACCCCATTTCCGTAAAAAAATTATTGTCATGAATTCTGTACACAGGCCTCGGAATATCTTGGACTCATTATTGGAACGACCTCGGAAACTGTACCCGGACTACGATTTAAAAATAGGAACCTGGAACGTGCTAAGCCTTAGAAGACCAGGAGATCTCCTAAAACTCACCCAACAAGTCGAGAGCTACACACTGGATATAGTGGCATTACAAGAACTAAGATGGCCAGGCAGTGGAATCTATCAAACAGCGAAAGGATACACTCTGTATTATTACGGTCATCAAAACGGAGGAGAATTTGGAGTTGGCTTTCTTATACACCGTCGCGTGAATCAGCATGTTATCGACTTCTGCCCAATTAATATGCGGTTATGCACACTGGGAATCCGCACGCAAAAATTCAATGTAACGATCGTCAATGTTCATGCACCTACTGAAGATAAAGCAGATGATATTAAAGACCTGTTCTTCCTAGAACTCGAGGAAGTCATCAATAACATCCCGCGGCACGATATAAAAATCGTGGTAGGTGACTTTAATGCTCAAATCGGTAGGATTGCAGAGCTTAAAACTCATATCGGCCCTAACAGCTTGCATCATACCAGCAACAATAACGGTTTTCGCGCAGCCGAGCTGGCTATGATGTATGATCTAGTAATTTCCAGCACTTTCTTCCCTCACAAGAGAATTCACAAGGCAACGTGGAAATCAAATGACGGAAGAACGGAAAATCAAATCGATCACGTCATGATCTCTAAGAGACACTCTACAAGTATAACTGACGTTCGATCATACAGAGGTGCTGATATGGACACCGATCATATGCTTGTCATCTTTAAGTATAAGTGCAAATTATCATCTACATTTAATAGACAAGCAAAAAAGACCGTGCGCTGGAATGTCGAAGCATTTAAACATCCGGAAACGCTGAATAGATATCAAGAAATAATAACAGAAAACATAGAAGAGCATGACATCTCTTGTGAGATGCCATTAAACAAAAAAGAAGAATGGCAAACGCTTCAATCAACCATTATAGCCGCAGCACAAACTACAATCGGAAAACGACCACCGAAATCACACACGGAATGGTTTGACGACGAGTGCCGCCAATCCGTTGAAAATCAACAAAAACTGCGTGAAAAATGGTTAACAAGGAACACCCGAAGCTCCCAAGCTGATTATCTATGGGCCAGGAAAGCCTCAGCAAAACTTCTACGTAAAAAGAAACGCGAACACATGAAGAGCTGCATCGAAAACATCAACCAACATGCGGCCAACGGAAATTCAAAAGAGTGCTTTGTCAATGAAGGAATCTGACAAAAGATTTCCACCCAAGATCTACAGCCATCAAAAATGAAAATAATGAGCTTACAACAAGTGAACGTGATGTGCTGGCAGTGTGGCGATCCCACTTTCAAGACCTACTGAATAGGACGAATGAAGTTCATCCTATTCGAGCAATTGCTCCATCAACTGAGGAGATTTTTGTCCCTTACCCAGCAATAGAAGAAGTGGAAGCTGCCATTAAAAAACTGAAAAATGGCAAATCACCAGGTTTCGATGGAATTCCCGCAGAACTTCTGAAAAATGGAGGGGCAGCTCTGGTCTCACGTATATACGATCTGATTCTTGCAATCTGGGACCAAGAAGAACTACCTGCTGAATGGAAAACAGCTCTCATTGTTCCGCTACATAAGAAAGGTGACCGTCTAAAGTGTTCGAATTATCGTGGCATCGCACTGTTGAACACTGCATATAAAATACTAGCTAATGTCATACTTGCTCGACTCATCCCGTTCGCCGAATCTATCATCGGCGACTATCAGTGTGGTTTTCGTCCCAACCGCTCACCAACAGATCAATGTTTTACATTAAGGATGATTTTGGAAAAATGTTGGGAGTACAACATCAGCATTCACCAGCTCTACGTTGATTTCAAGGGTCAGTTTCTGATCCTTTCGATATAACATCAGGTGTTCGACAAGGTGATGCACTCGCGCCCATACTATTTAATTTGGCGCTGGAGTACGCGATAAGAAAAAGCCGATTTGAGACACAAAACTGTATATATAACAAATCTAGTCAAGTTCTTGGCTACGCAGATGATATTGTGCTTCTCGGACGTAGAACAAGCGATATTAAGGATAGTCTCTCTCAGCTTGAAAGAAATGCTAAACTACTTGGATTATGCATCAAAACCGGCAAAACTAAAGTGTTAGCAACATCTAAGAACATACCTCCCGGAAATCTGGATACTGGCGACTATGAATTGGAACGCGTGGAAAACTTCAAATACCTCGGGTCTGTAATAACATCGTCACATGACATGCAGGCAGATATCAAAGCCCGTGTCTCTGCCGCATACAGAGTTTTCTACGCATACTCAAAACTTCTGCGATCAAAACATCCTTCGCGGTCGTGTAAATTCACACTTTACAAAGCATTAATCCGACCTGTGCTTACATTTGGAAGTGACTTCCTAGGATTGTAGAATTCTATCAACATTCGAGAGGAAAGTCATACGAACAATTTATGGTCCATGTAAAGTTGCTGAAAATCAGTACAGAATCCGAATGAATCATGAAATCAGACAGCTTCTTGGAGGCTGCGATGTAATCGGATTCATTAAATCCAACCGGATTAGATGGTTTGGTCATGTAGAAAGGGCTCCATTGGAAAGAAAGATAAAAAAGCGTCCCAACAATAACCAGCTGGTGTTCGTCGAAGAGGAAGACCTAGACAACGCTGGCGTGATGACATCATCCAAGACCTTCGTGATATAGGATGTCGAAACTGGGGTCAACTGGTCATGGAACGAGATGATTGGAAGCTGGTGGCACAGACGGCAAAATCCCTTCATGGGATGTAAACGCCAGAGAGAGAGAGAGAGATATATATTACGATCATGTGTTCTGATTCTTGATCCGTCTTGGTGAATTGCAGTGGTATCGTCAGTGGCTTAATATTGCACCCTTGCATTTTCATAATTGATTTTCTTTCTTGGCGGCTAATTCTTTTTGCGTAATTTTGTAATTCTGTTATTTTTCGGTTATTAATGCAGTTCCTATATGGGTTCTTTGTTAATGTTTTGTGTTTTCATCAGTTATTTACCTTCAATCCTTTTCCTCTCCTGTACCCTCCTTCCATTTTCCTTGTTCTCTTTCTTTTAGCACGACTCAGATAAGTGTCCTTCGTTGGCATCACTGTCCACCATGGCTAGTAATACACATTCATTGGTAGCTAGTGACAATTCTATTTTATCTGGAGCTCTTAGTCTGTATCGTAAGTCCCTCAATGTTGGTCATTTCAACGCTAAGAGTCTGAAACCTAGTCCTAATTCCACTAAACTGGAGGAGCTAAGGTCTATTCTGTCGGGTAACTTCCTTGACCTGGTGGGCGTTTCAGAAACCTGGCTTAAGTCTTATGTTTCAAATCTGGCTGTTAGAGTTGATGGGTATCGCGTGTATCGTCATGACCGCCCGCGTAGACGTGGAGGTGGTGTTGCTCTGTTTGTTAATGAGAAGCTCAAATCAAAATTGATCGGCACATTTGATGATTTGAGCTGAGGCTGTCTTGGTTCAGGTCGTGGTGGGTGGCAGGAATGTGTTGGTTGTTGTGGCATATCTTTGCAATGACAATTTTTCGCTCCTCGAGGATTTTTTGTCTCCATACGTTTCTCAGTTTTCTTCTATTGTTGTCTTAGGAGATTTTAACACAAACATTTTAATACAAGCAAATATGATGGGTGCTCTTGAGACCTGCCCTCGTCTAGGACTGAACATTGTCCATAACAATGCGCCTACGCATTATGCTTATAACTCGCCAGTTGGGTCTTGTATAGATTTTTGCTTGGTAAGCGATATAACTTTACTTAACATGAGCAGTCAGTTCCGAGTGCCTGGCATCTCAGCTCACTCCTTCATATTCCTGTCCCTTAATCTGCCTAAGGTACTGGTATCAACCAAGAAATTTTTTCGTGACTACAATAACATCAATTTTGAGCTTCTCTGAAACGAGCGCTCGCTTGTTGATTGGTCCTCTTTCTACAGCTGTACAAACTCTGACACAATGCTTACCGTTCTTAATACCTATCTGCGTAATGTCTTCGAGAGATACGTGCCTGTTCGTTCCTATACGAGTAGTCCAACTCTGTCAATCAGTATTTCCCCTGATATGGTTCACGTTCGTTATCTTCGTGACTTTTCATTTAAGGCGTATCAGAGAGACCCCTCTGAGACTGGCTGGAAGATTTTTTGTACCTATAGAAACAGGTTTAGGTCTATGGTCAGAAAGGCTAAGTTGGAGCTTGGCTCTCGGATTTTGTCTAATGTTTCTTCTACCAAGGAAATGTGATCCAAGCTTAAGCACATTGGTGCGCTTAATTCCGAACCTGACCTTTCTCTCCTGAGTGTGCAGGACCTGAATCGGTTAAACCGGACATTTACATCAATTAATTCATATCCTCCCCTTCCACGCTTCGAAATGCTCCTTCCGGAAAGCCCTAATGCTTTTTCCTTCCGCTCGGTCACTAACTCTGAGGTTGAGATGGCATTTTATGCTATTTCATCAAATGCTGTGGGGTCAGATGGTATTCCTTTGAAGTTTTTAAAGCTTATTTTTCCTCTTATTCTTCCACATGTTTGTCATCTTCTAAACTTCATTCTTATGTCATCATCCTTCCCTAGTGGTTGGAAGTTCTCTAATATTACGCCACTCCCTAAAGGAGCTACGAACAAGTTTCGACCAATTAGTGTCCTTCCCACATTGTCCAAGGTTCTTGAGAGGCTCATCAATGATCAAATACTCGAAAATGTTACTTCCAACAAGTTGTTGTCCGACCATCAATCTGGTTTTAGGAAACATTATAGTTCTACTCAAACGTTGGTTGATATCTCTGACCGTTTACGCCACAACAAGGATGGTAAGCTGATTAGTCTTCTTCTCTTCATGGACTTTAGTAAAGCCTTCGACTCCATCGATCACGCATTGCTGGTTTCTAAACTTAAATCCACGTTCTTTTTTTCATCCAGTGCCTGTAACCTTGTTTTTTCTTACTTGTGTGATAGGTCACAACGTGTTACTTCAGGCATGTCTGCTTCTAGTTCTTCTCCTATTCTCAAAGGTGTTCCTCAGGGTTCCATTTTGGGTCCTCTTCTTTTTTCGCTATTTATCAATGATATTACGTCCCTTCCCTGTCATTCGATGATTCACCTCTTTGCGGATGACGTTCAGCTGCTCCATGCTTGTCCACAATTTGACATCCATCGCTGTTTTCTTGATGCTAATTCTGACCTCAAACTAATATCTGACTCGGCTGTCTCAAATAGGTTGGTTCTTGACCCGCTTAAGTCACAGGCCATGCTGTTTAATTGCCCCTCATCACTCTATAATCATGGGTTGACTATCAAGACCGGTGATACTGTGATCCCTTTTGCTACACATGTGAAGAATCTTGGCGTAATTTTTGATAGCGATCTTTCTTGGAGACCTTATACTAATTATGTCATTGGCAGAGTTGTTGTCATCTTGAGAAGGCTTAGTAGCCTTAATCATTTCCTGCCTGTGCATATTAAAAAACGACTTGCTCATGCACTTGTCATGCCTTTGTTTGATTATGGTATTAAGGTCTATTCTGGCTGCACCATGGAGAATATCGGATTAATAAAGAAGTCCTTTAATTGGGTGGTTTGCTTTGTCTATGGTCTTAAAATCAGACAACACGTTCCTGGCTTTGCTATAAAGTTTATCGGCACATCATTTAGCGATCACATTAGAATGCGACTCCTTCTTCTCTTCTTTAAACTCTTCAAATATGGGTGTCCACCCTATTTGACGAAATGGTTTACTTTTGGTCCGTCAACTCGGTTGTATTTAATCACCCTTCCGTTACAGCTTATGGACCTGTGCTCTGTCGTACTCGTTCAGAACGTCTAAGCTGTTTAACGACCTTACGCAGGAGCTAAAGTGGTTCAATATGTCTGTCTCTAGTTTTAAATCAAAGCTTCTCATCCTTATGAACCGTTCTGGCACTGCCTAGTCTGCCTTTATTTGTCGCTATTTGTCGCCGTCTCAAATTGCTTGCCTACATGTTTTTCTGACGATGGTCTTGTAATATCTGCGTTGGTGTTCCTTTTCCCACTTCCTTTCCTACTTCCTTCCTCCTTTCCATCCTACCCTTAATTTCCTTTCCCTCCTTCTTTATGTTATGGTATTTTGACAACTATTAAACTATTAAACCAGTAAGCCTGTAGCTAGCATCCATCCCTCCCCCTTACATTTATCGTGTACTTCTGTTGGCTATGATTTATGTAGAGAGGGTATGGCTGGGGTTTACGCTGTCGTTGCTTTGTATTCTCAAGTATTTTTTTTTTGTACTAATATTTATAACAATTTTTTTTGTTTTTGTTTTTTTTTATATTTATAGTATGTATAGTATAGCTTAGTATGTTTAGTATGTATAGTTTAGGTATAATTTTTTCGGCTCCTGCCGTCAATTTGTTTTTTATCTCTGGGCACTACATTGGGCCTCGGCCTGTTTGCCGTCGTGTACAAAATAAATAAATAAATAATTTAAATGTTTATTAAGCCTCACTAAGTACCTTTCAAACAAAAAAAATGTACTCAAATCCAAAAACTCGTTCGAATACAATTTAACTTTAATGTATGATACCTCATTTACAGCGACATAGCAAATTAGTAGATAGTATATTAATTTTTGGGAAAAGTAGACGGTGTAGAAAACAAAGATTTTTATTTGCAATGGTGTTCACTAGGGTTTCTCATTTCCCGTAAAAATTCAGATTCCGTGAAGCCGGGACAAAAAATGCTAAATTCCCGGGATCCCAGGAAACGCTAAAAAGCTAGAACTTTCTAATTGGGTGGTAGAAAAATGTGTAAAATTAAAACAGCAAAAAAATGCACTATTGATTTTTAAATTTCTATTATTTTTAATTAGAAAAACTTCAAAAATTAAATAAAAAAGAATTCATAAAAACAAAACAAAAATAAATTCATAATACTAATTTTTAAATAATTTTTCAAAAAACTAGATTGTCGATGGCGCCATCACTCAATTTTGTCCGAATTTTCGTGACGAAACGACCTGACACAGAAAAAGCTCTTTTCGATTCAATTGATGTCGGTGGGATCCGGATAGTCATTAGTGCATTGTATAATCTAAATTATTTGTGCGCTGCTTAGTTGCTACAAAAATTACCAATTATTTTGTGATGTTTTTAATGTCATATGCTACATGTTTTGTGATACAAACAAATGAACATGAACCGAAATCACAAATGAACATGAATCAAAAATATTGGATCCTCAGTCCGTATTTTGCAATTGAACATTGAAAGCAATAGCAAGTCAAAAACTGAACACTTAGAAAGAGTATTAAAGTTATTATTTCGATATCAACGTTGTAATTCTGGCAGGAAACGCATGCAACAGATGAAGCGCAACTTACCTCTAGAGGAAAAATTGTTGGTTACAGACTAATTAGTGCTATTTACTATCAAACATATGGATCTGGCACGTATATTAAGGTAGAAATCATGAACTACACCCATGTGCTTACACCAGACGGACAACGATATATTGGATATTCGTATGGGTCAACATAAATATGATTCTAGCAAAACAATTTATAACAACAATGTTTCTGCTCTAGAAAACCATTCGATAGTTTGTCTATGCTGCATATAAATGGACTGCTCTGAACTGCATATAAATGGACTGCTCCAATTTTCTTACAATATCCGTATTCATATAATATGCCGTAAGTTACATCAAAATGTTTGCGTGGAACCAAAGAAAATTAAAAAAGTTTGATATATCAAAAAACATATTTTCAATGATAAGAGTCTAATGTCAGTTGAGATTTGAGAATTCAACTTAAGTATATAGAGTAATTGTTGAAGATTCAACAACGAAATATTACGGCATTTTTGGCGAAGTGGATAGCGTGTCTGCCAAAGGATCCGAACTCACTGGCATTGATAAGGTCACGAGTTCGAATTCCAACCGAAACACGCAAAAGAGAAAAAACACATGTGTTGTTGTAACACATATTGTAATTCCTATAACACAACACTTTTTATTTAAAAAAAATAATATTTCAAAACTCAGTAGGTACCCGAGCAGAAATTAGTTAGGGAAAAGCTGAATACAGTCAGGGCGTGATCAGGGCCTGGTCAGTCCTACAAGGGCAATCCCTATTACGGCCTATAATACCCTTTTAGGGTTAACCTTATTTGAATATATCCGGCCCTGATCAGGTTTTTCGTATTTGACCTCTAGCTGAAATTTCAATTGGTTAAAATTCACTAGAGTATTATCCATTTTAGAAATATATAGTTTAAATCGTTTCATGTATATTTTAGTTATAGCTTCTCGGCTGAAAGACTATAATGGCGCTTGAGTAAGACGTACGTTCTTGTTGTGGAATTGAATTTTTAATATAACTTCTCAACTAGTGATTCTAAATTATTGAAAAAATCTGTAGTTTATAAAACAATACAAGCAACAATAATTCAATATATTCTTCAAGTGATACAATCCACATTCGCGAAATTGGGGAAAAAATAAAGTGCATACATAATATTGATCTTCCATTTTCTTTTCGACATCATTACGAATTTCAAGTTAAACTCTATAGTATATAATTATAATTTCAATCTTGGAATACAGAAAGTAGTTAAATATTGATTTTTTTTTCAAACTAAAGTGCTAGATATAATCTCAGTGCCCTGAAAAATAATACTATAATACTTATATCAAGCTTCAAAAAAATTAAAATTAATCATTGTGTATTCGATTCGTAGAGTTCAAGATGGCAGCTAGGAAAAGAACACGTAGCACAAATCTGAACAATCAAGAAATTGCAGAGCTTATTGAGCTCGAGGAACCTACAAACAAAGACCTAATGTCCATGCTAGCTGCAAACCACAATAAACTTCTCGACCACTCATCAAAATTCGAAATCATTAACCAGGCAATACACGGCCTGAAAGCTGAAAACAAAGCCATTCTACAAAGAGTTGAAACGATAGAAAACATATCATCCACAAGCACAAAGGAAATGGATAAGGTCAAAGCAGTTTTAAACACTTTTCAGCAAAATACTATAGCAAACGACGTCATAGTTGCGGGATTACCAGTTGAAAATACAGTACCTCAAGATGTTGTTATCAAATTATGTAACATCTTAAATTTCGATCGAAACTTTATTTTTTCATCATACAACAAATTTCTCACTACTACCAACGAGAATAATGAAGTGAACAAATACCTACATGTCATCTTAAAATTCCAATCTTACGAAGCTAAGAGCGAATTCATGTCAAAATTAAAAACCAATGGGCCACTTCTTCTAGCACAATTCTATCCGAGTTTAACAGGCAGAAATTCAAACATTTATATAAATGAAAGATTAACCCCATATAACTTAACATTAATGAAACAACTGCGAGCTCTAAAGAAGAAAAACGTAATTTCTTATTTACGGTACATCAATGGGTCAATTTACGTACGAGTTAAAAAAGAAGATAAATCATCAATATCAATCAAATCATTTAATGACATCAAAAAAATCACTCACATCACTGATATCTAACAGATTCAAATTCAACCCACAACAAACGGCATATTAAAATATAATCAAAATAATCGAAACCAGTCTGAGACTAAGTGTCAAGCAAAAATCTCTAGCATTGAAATAAACATTTTGTGTTCTTTAGTGATATTAAACTGATTTAAATTAATTTCTTGTTCTAGGCTTAAAAATAGTTTAAATAGTGTGAGAAAAATAAGCTAAAATAAAAATTAGTTGCATCCTGTAAGTGTCTAAACTAATATCTGTAAAGTGTAAGGTTATTAGGAACTGTGTAACAAAAGTAAAAATAAGCCATTCATAAATTAACTGGTTTTTATATGATAAAGTAATATCAAACATTTATTCTCTTCTTGGTAAACTGGCTAGTTAAGTAAATAAGTTTATTGCTTTGATTGTCAAACCTAAAATTAGTAAACAGCTGATATTTTAATTGCTACCGTACACATATTTTACTGAATATGGATCAAGTATTTAGCGATCCTAACCATCAACATCGGGGTAAGCATTTTTTAAATATTTCGGATTATGAGCATACTATTAAAACAGATAAACTCAGTGGAACGACGATACTATACATAAACATCAACAGATTACAGAACAAAGTTGAACGTTTTGAAAACCTATTGTTTAACCTAAATGTGCAAGTTGACATTATTGTTATGGTGGAAACATTCTTAACCAATGATATTACAAAATTTATTAACATTAATGGGTACCTAAGTTTTCATCATACTCACCCGGTTATATCGGCGAAACATGCGCGTTGTGGTATTTCAATTTTTGTACAAGAAACTCTTAGTCCTAAGCTTCTGTCTAGTGAAACTAATTCTGAATGTGATTTTATGGCACTTCACTGCCAAGCAATCAAAACAACGTTTATGGCCTTTTATAGACCTCCCAAGGCAAATGCCACGGATTTCCTTGAATTCCTAGAAACGAAATTAAAGCTGTATCCTAACTCGATAATTTTAGGGGATTTTAATATAAATCTGTTCGATACCAATGACAACGTCGTTCTCAAATACCGGTGTATCCTAGCCTCATCATTCTTTACCATAATTAATAAAACATCACTTGAATATTACACTCGTAAAAGTTTAATTCGTACCTCACTCGATCATATAATCTCTTCCACAGGTAACATATTTTACACATTTTATGGTGACTCTGAGCTAAGCGATCACAGATATCTCCTATTCTGTATTGATACAAAGAAGAACAAAAAAAATTCATATAAAACTCAGAAAATCAACTACGGTAAATTATACGAGTTTGTTTCTAATTTTTCCTTTTCCCATACGTCATTTGACGATTTCTATGAAAGACTTTGCTTAGAAGTAAAAAGAAACACGTATGATGCAATAGTTACTAGCACAAAGGAACGATCTAACTACAAGAAGCCTTGGTTTGACAAGGAATTGAGTGAACTTGTTTCAAAACGCGACGTCTTCTACAAATTAAAAACAAAATATCCGAGCAACACCTATTTTTCTCAAATGTTTCTCAATTTAAAATCATCAATCAAAAAGCTCATAAATACTAATAAAAAAAATTATTACACCAACCTCCTAAAAGAAAACTATAAAAAGCCGAGATATCTATGGTCTTGCATTTATGAAATTCTCTACAATAATAACTCCAAACTGGGATATGTTCCTATTAACTTAATAGTCAACAATATTTTATGTGAAGACCAACAGATAATATCAAACGAATTTAATGATTTTTTTCAAAACATTGGTCAGGAAATTGCAAATTCATGCTCAGCGACTAAAAATTCAATTACTTCCGAGCTTCAAGATAGCATCCCTAGCAGCCCGCCAAAACTCTCTGACTTTGCGCCTGTATCAGTGGATGAAATTAAAGGCTACATCTCTCAACTGGACAATAATACTGCGAAAGGCTCTGACAATATTTCTGTTAAATTTATCAAGAGAAACCAACATTATATCCTACCTTCTTTAGTGGATAGTATAAACCAAGCCTTCATAACCTCTACATTTCCATCCAAACTCAAAATTGCTAAAATTACCCCAATATTTAAATCTGGCTCCAAAACCAATAAAACAAACTATAGACCCATATCCGTCCTTCCGATTATATCGAAAATATATGAACGAGCGATTTTAACTAGAGTATCAAAATATCTTGAAGAAAATAATATAATTAATAAAAATCAATTTGGATTCCAAACAAAATGTAGTACTGCATCCGCCTCACTCTATCTCGTGGAAAATATACATAGAAATTTGATAAATAAAAAAACAACAGGATGTTTATTTATTGACTTAATGAAAGCATTCGACTGTGTCAACTTTGATATTCTAAAAATAAAGCTAATTAAAATTGGGATAACAGGAAATGTTTTGAAACTTCTCTGTGACTACCTAAAGGATCGTCTTCAATACGTTCAATTAAGCGATACTCAATCGAATAAACTTAAAGTAAAGTGTGGAGTACCGCAAGGATCGATATTGGGTCCGATGCTTTTCCTTATTTATATGAACGATATTTTCAAACTAGACTGCTTTGGTAAACTGCAGTTGTTTGCCGACGACATAGCTCTAACCTACGGATCACCCAATAATGAAGTACTTATTAATGAAATGGAGTCAGACCTGTCTGTCTTATCCAATTGGCTAAATTCTAATAGATTGCGCATAAACATAAGTAAAACTACGTTCATTACGTTTAATCGCAGCACACCCGCAATCCAGAACAATCTTTACTTGGATAGCGAGAGAATTTCTAAATCAGATTCAATCGATTATCTCGGACTTACTATCGATTCTAATTTGAACTGGTCAGGCCACGTTGAGAAAATCAAATCAAAAATAGCAGTCCTCTCGGGAGCCATTTGGCGTGTGTCAAAATTTATTCTGAAAGACGTATTACTAAACATCTATTTCGCACACATTCATTCTCATCTGTTATATTTGATCGTAATTTGGGGAGCCACTACTGCTACCAAGTTAAAAGAAGTACAAACCGTTCAAAACAAAGCACTAAAATCTTTATATTGCCTGCCGCTCTTATATCCTACGAAATTACTATATTCGGAAAACGTGCTGCCTGTATCTAAACTAATTGATTTTGAATATATGCTAATTATATATAAAGCAATTCATGGTTTAATTAGAGTTAATCATGATTTTACTACTAACATTGACATTAGTAATCGCACCACGCGTCAAGCTAATGAATTCAGACTACCCAACTTTGGACGACTATCTTCGAAAAACAGCGTATTTTATAAAGGTTTATCTTTATATAATGCCCTTCCCAATAGGATCAAATGTCTGCCCATCTCTAAGTTTAAAACCGAACTCAAGGAAAAATTATATGTGGACTTTATCCGTGAGTATGATGAAATGCACTAAACTGTTGATTAATCTCGTTCACATATGTTGGTAACAGTCGTGCACATATTGGCTTCTACTTTATACATTTGCTCATAATCCGAAGTTACTTACAGAATGCAATATAATTATCATCGTCCTACTTTAAATTAACATATCACCACAGAGCCACTCCATAACTTAATTAATACCTGCAAAACTAAAGAATCTTAGCTTAAGCTCTTAGGTATGAATTTAATATAACAAACTATATAATTTCTTAAATAAAATAATTTATTAACATAACATAATTAATTAATTACATAACTTAACAACAATATAACATTTTATAAACTAGCTTAATAATATAATATAATAATGCAATATCCTAATTAATTACTTAAGTTTTCTTAAATATAAATGAGATCAATTCATGTACAATAATGCTCTCATTTTTTCCATGTATTTTAAAAGCTTGCTTTTTTTTGGAAATAAATTATAAAAAAAAAAAAAAAAAAAAAAAATAATAGTCAAGAAGGTGGTATGTATGTTTTAATTTTTACCATTGTAATTTTTTTATTTTAATTTGATTAATTTATGTATATAATATATAAATATATATCAGGGTCTGGTCAGGATATCCCAATCAGAGCCTGATCCGATTATCCCAATTAGGATCTGATCCGGTAATCCCAATCAGGACCTGATAAGGCAAAAGCGTTACACTAATGATCAGGGCCCAATCAGGCAGACCTACCAATGCCTGATCCGGCTTAGGGCAAACCTGATCAGGGCCTTACTTACTTGAGCCCTGACAAATTTCTGCTCGGGTAGATTTTTATAGAAAATCTACCAAGAAATTAGAACTTTCAAACTTAGAGGATTAAATCTAAAATTCATATCTTTAAAATATTAGACTATTTTTGACACTTAAACGAGTCAACCAAAATTTCGTTTTCACTTGCAGCTTATAGCACCTCAAAACACAGAACAACAAATTTCAGAGACGTCATAGTGGTTTTCGTTTAAAATTCAATTTACTTTTAGCGTAAATTTTATAAAATTGATTGGTGAACTGTATTCTGAGTAAATTCTGGTACAGAATAGAAATAACGCATTTTCAGGAATATACGAATCCAAGGCGTATTCAAATTACATAAAGGAATTGCAAGAAACAAAATTCAACCTTCTATATGACATCCCACTCGACCGGTTCCCAAAAAAATTCGTGTTACATTTTCCACACCTTGCCCTTCTAAACACAGAGTTCTAGTTCCAATTTCTAGGTGGATGCTATGTTCTTTTATAGATAAAATTGCTAGTATATTTTGATTAAATTTTCTACAAATCTTGAAATTTACCAATTATATTTATCGGCCACTTTCCAAGTTAAGGGGATGGGACGCACACAACTAAACCCTAACATTTTCGGTAATGTGTGATCCAAATATTAAGAAAATAATACAATCGTCTTAAAAAAAACTCAACCTCTCATATGACTCCTATCTGAATGCCATAACAAGCGGTAAGATTTTCTTATACGATTATTAAGCTGCTTAAAAACGGAAAAAAACAAAACAGGGATTAGCAGCTTTATATGGTATCCAATACCTTAGGTCCGTGGTTCTCAAAGCGTGTTCCGCGGAACACTGGTGTTCCGCGATGCACTTTCAACTGTTCCGCGAAAAAATCAAATGTACAATCAATTCAATTCAAAATTGTTTGAAAATAAAAATCAATTCAATGTAGAATTTACACGTACGTAAAATTTACACGTTTCTCGGCATTGTATGAATAAAAATATCGGGTTAAAATTACTTCTTGGAAACATAAAATATTATTGCAGATATTAAAATTCTCCTTTTACACATAAATAAATAAAAAATGCATGAAGTTTTTGTTTCACACAATTAGAGTTTCAGATTTCTCGACCTTTTATGAATCTCGTGATTCGAGAATCTCGAGTTCATCAGCGATTGCGTTTCTCGAGAAATTGGGAATAATTATTTGAATTTCTCGAGAATTATTAAACATTAATTTCAACAAAAACAGTAACTCTCCGTTTACTGTCAAAATTTCTAGATACAGAAAAATTTCTCTCGTTTTCAGTGTTTATCAAAATTAGAGTATTTTTTAGAAGTTCTGAATTGAAAGTGATCTTACCAGTAGCTTCAAATATATTCATTTCCTTGAATAGTGATCGGTAGTTGTCATTTATTGTTGACTGCATTCTCAAACTCTCACGAATACTTCTAAATTTAATTCAAGGGTTGCCCTGTATAAGCTCTTCACTTTCGTTGATGTCATTCGTCGATAGATGTAATGCTTTCATTGTAATTAGAAGAATCAATTTCTGGATTTTTAAATAAACTTCGAGAAACTTCTTTTGCAGTTTTTATAATTTCGCATTTAGAGCAAATAGAAAAAAATCTTTTTCCTCGGGTTGACTAACTGACTTTGGATTGTGAAGAAATTTCAATAACGAATTTATTGAGAATCTCTTCCCTTAAAAATTTGAGATTGTATTCCAAACAAAAATTTAAAGTTTATTTCTGAACTGTATTTCCGAAGAGATGCATTGCGCACTGGCGAGTTTTAAATAATTTTACAATTACCCTAATTTTTTAAATCATTTATCGTATTTTCATACTTTGATTCAATACTAAATTGTCAGTTGAGCTTCATTTTGTTGTAGAACTGAATCGGAATCACTATTGGAAGCTCCACTTTCACTGATTTTTAACTGGTTTCATTTTCTTTATAAAATATTGACATTATCGTTAGGTGTTTCCCATGACTGCAACATAATTGTTGGAAAGCTGGAGATATTTTGCCGTATTTCAACATTACACTCATCGGCTGATCGCTTGTAGTGAAAACAATATGTGGCACATAATTTTCGTAGGCTTTTTCAGCTGGATATGAACCTTCAAATTCGCATCTAGGTTTTCCGATTTCCCATTAATATAATACAAATGTACGTTCAAATATCTACGCTTGCGGAAGTTTGTCCATTCATCAATTGCTATGATAAAATTTGGATTAAAAGCCTACATTTTAGTCATCTTAGGTTATTTTGCCATAGAAATAAAAATAGGTTTTTCCCAATACATTTATAACAAATAACAATATTATCCTAAATTGGTATTAGGTATTACTGTTTTCATCGACATCTAGATTTAACAATCAGAAAGTGATGGAGATTGACATTAACAATTTTTGTTTAGTAAAAAAATACTCAAAATACTAATATTTAATGATTTATGGTGGTTTGTTAAATCTCGAGGTTCTCGACAATTTTTCTCGAGAAATGGGAATCTCGAAGATGTGGAAATATTATTTCTCGAGAATTCGAGAGTTCAAAATTACAATCCTTTCTCGAGCATCTCGAGATGAATATGAACAAATGATTGGATAAGAAACCCGTTTATTCCATCCGAATTTTCTAGTTTTACTTTAAATGAAGAAGAAGAATTGACGTCGCTTTCTTCAGATCGTGGATTAAAATTACAGTTCCATGAAAACACTCCTGAAATTTTTTGGATCTCTGTTAAAGATGAATACCCGAGTATAAGCAAAAATCCCTGAACATATTATTGTTATTTTCCACGGCATAACTTTGCGAAGCAGGATTTTCAACCACGATCAATATAAAGACAAACAAACGTAAGATACTAGGGAATTTAGAAGAAGAAATGCGTGTGGCGTTATCATTTATTCGTCCCAATATCGCTGAGATCTGTAAAGATCAAGCTCATGGATCGCATTAAGTTTGAGATTTTTTAAAAGTATTGTAATTTTAATTGTGCTTTCAATAAATATATTTGCATCAATAGATATCGGTACATATTTTATTTATATACATAATACTTTCTAAAAGTAGCACTTGGAAGCATGGGGTTGCCAATCACACGCTGCAATACGATTCCGTTTCCTTTCTGCTCTATAATAATGGAGTGTTTTGGCAAACATTATTCTGTTTTTTATTGCTCTTTTGGTTTCAAAAAGGTTAACAACCTGCACCCCCTGTTTTAATGTGTATGCTGTATTGTAGATGTTCCGCCTAAAAATATATCAGAATTTAGTGTTCCCCAACTACAAAAAGTTTGAGAACCAAGGCCTTAGGTTGATAGGACCTTAGGTTGATAGGACCTATGATGCTCAGAAAATCAATTGTAAAGGTCGGGCGAAAACCAAAGTCTCAGCACTAGTGTTCCATTTTCAAAAGACAGGACCTTAAATATTACTGCCACGATGGTAAAATATGCCCAAATTTGCGAAGCTCATATTTTCGTGCATATTGGCAGATGTCACCATCAATCTAGAACAAAACTCATAATTATGTGAAAATATGCAAAAATATGGACTTTTGGTAAAATATGCACTTATGCAATATAAATATGTATTAAAGGTAAAAAACACACAATTTTGCAAAAATATGCACTTTTGGTGAAATATGCACTTACATATATGCATTTTAGAGTAAAATATGCAAAAATATTCTCTAACAAGTAGGGCTTAAAAGTCGTAGTTTTACCTGAAACAGATTTCAAACGTAATCATCTTTTAATTAAGTGCTGTAAAAAAAATATGCTAGTCCATATTGTTGGTTGCCCTACTGATAAGCAACCTTTCTGATATTGTAAATGTCATATGGCATTGCTTTTAGAATTCTGACAGTGGACAAAAATTACAGTTCTTTAAATTTTGATTTATAAAATTGTTAGCGAAATCAAAAATCAAACCAACACATGATTTTCGTTTAACATTTCTTTTCCAACTACCTCTAAACTTAAAGCACATTTACATTAATTAAAATATTAACTTCCTCATAGAATAATTTTCTTCAACATTTGCACCTGTTTGTTTTAATTAGAAATTCAATTTAAATAATTCATATCCGGTTAAAAATTAAAAGGGTATCGCATAATTTTTGAAGATTATGTATATAAAGTAAACGCATAACATTAATGTGGAATGATCAAACAGAGCAAAATCAAAATATGTATGTACATAATTTATGTCAAATTCAAAAATTCAATTTTTATCTCGAGAATTTGCTTTTGAAGGATTACTTCATCATTGAAGATTAGTGGCTTTGGTCTAATTTTCAAGTAATTATATGTATTATGTCATGTACATTGTAGAATACAATTTGAAATTTAAATTAAATCAAGATCAACTTGAACTTGAATTAAATGATAAACAAAAAAAAGATTAAATGATAAACAAAAAAAAGATTAAAATAAATAACATACGTCATAATTTAAAAAAAAAATAATTATTTAAATTGGGTACAGACTACAGAGTAAAGCATAAGACAAATTTAAAATTTTATAATTTAAATGTTTTGCTTTTCCTTATAAAATCATTGATAGTGCAATGGCTTCTTGTGGTTTAGACTGTTACACTATATGTTAACAACTTTTATTACAGTTTAATTGTAGTCATACTTTAACGTTATCTAGATAAAAAATTTACAATTACATAAAATTGTCTCAGGCAGTGATGTGTACCTTAACTAACTCCGTTCTTACTTCGTACATTAGTTTCGCTACTGCAACTAATATACTAGATCCACTGCAAAAACTGGACTGATTTGGATCTATGATTTCGTTTTCTCTACAATAGGTTTCCAGTTTGGCGTATAAGACGGTTTCATAGATTTTAGAAAAAGTTGTTAATATGGAAAGCGGTCTATAGTTCTCAACTCAGAGCCATTTTTATTTATAGGTACAACATGGGCTAGTTTATGTTCATCTGGGAAAATACCACTTGCCATTGAATCATTAATAATTTCTGCTAGTTTTGATTCTAATAGTTCTTCAAACTTCAAGCAGAATTTGGCTGAAATTAAATCATAACCTACTGCTGGACTAGCATTTAGATTGCATATAATTTTATTAATTTCGTCATATGTAACAAAACTACTGTTATAAAGATGATCTGCATTGATATTAATTGGTGTAAATTCCGGCAGAGTTTCTTCGGAGCGTTGGATAATTTCATCTATACAATTAGAAAAATATTGGTTAAAGTGGTTACAAATTGTTAGCTTGTCTGAAATTATGTTTTGATCTATTTACAGCATAATATTGTTGATGTTTGTATACTTTATTGAAGGCGTGTCTATTAACGCCAGTCCATAGTTTTTGGTAGTCATTTCCATTTAGTTCCCTTTCAAAATATTGTCTTTTGACAGTTGTCATCATTTGTATTGTAACGTCCGCTATATTCACTTAAACAATAATAAAACCAATTCATAATCTTTTTCTAATTCAATAAAAATTTATTTCAATAATTTCAGTTCATTTTTACATTAATAATAATTTTAAAATTTTCAACGGCCAGTTCCATTTCGAATATACTGGAAAAAATAAACGAACGTACCAATTTTATTTTCATTTCTAACGAACAGATGTCGTTACTCAATTTTTGCTGAATCTTCGTGTTGCACGATTTTCATTAGAAGTTGT
The DNA here is from genome assembly GCA_963693315.1 of Diogma glabrata. Lineage (NCBI taxonomy): Eukaryota > Metazoa > Arthropoda > Insecta > Diptera > Cylindrotomidae > Diogma > Diogma glabrata. Next base: position 213,818,546 of record OY856186.1, read on the forward strand.
CAAAAGAAAAATCACATTTTTTGTTTTTTTAATCAGTTTCGATGTTAAAAATTTGATATAAAAAAAATTTCATTCCGATTTTTGTCATTAAAAGTTAACGATCGAACTTAAAACCATAAAGATTTATTATTTCTTTTGATTATTTTTGTGGAAAAAGCGACTAAAGAATAAGAAATATAATTTTCATAAAAAGCATTTATATAATAAATAAAATAAATATACATGTGATTATAACTCCAATTTTTGTGAAGAATCTTCTTTTTCTGCTAATATAAATGCAAACTGTGTGACGTCGAATTGGTTTTTTTTGTGTAACTCCAGCAATGGAGGATATTACAATTATCAAGTGTGATATCATTGTCTGAAAGAGAAACGATCTAATGTTATTGTATGATGTAGTATCGGAATCTAAGAGAACGGTGGACTATTCAAGGAAAAAATATACAGATGGTAGCCATTAATTATTGGATGTGTAAAAAGAAAAGCATCAACTGGATTGGTTGAGTAAAACTAAAGGAAAATATGTGTTGTACGGGATTTTGGGGAACAATTTCGGATTTCATCAGTCTCAACGATCTTTAAGATAAGTTTCTATTTTTATATAATTAATGTTACTAAATTATATTATTCTTTGTATTCTTGGTAGTCCTATGCAATGATAGGTTAAGTAGTTCCCTGTTAAGAGATTCCCAAATTTAGGATTCGTGTGGGGACAAACCGCATCCCGTGTATATTTTTCTCTAATATATATATTTTGTTAGCAAAAGTCTAAGCCATTATACAGTGGCAGAACAGTATGACCGTTTTTTTTATAATATTTAAAACGACAAAAGAGGTATTCATTAGATGGAGATTTTTTGTAAGCTGTTCAATGCAATACCTTGCAGCACCATCTCACGTTTAATTAACAACATTCTGAGTAATCGTGTATTTGAAATTCATCTAAATAATTCCTGTAGTAGGTCCAAAAGGCCTAGCAATGGTTTGCCACAGGGTTCCGTCCTGGCGCCATTACTTTTTAATTTGTACATTCATGACATTCCTGACACAACTACAAAGAAATTTGGTTACGCTGATGATTGGACCCTGGCCACTTAAAACAAAGACATGGGTGTCTTGGAAGATTTGCTCTCAACTGACCTGGCGATAATGAATAAATATTTTTGAACATGGAGCTTATTTCCTAATCTAAGTAAAACTGAGAGTTCTTGTTTTCACTAGGGATAGAAAAGTCGATTCCGATTCTACTCGAGAATCGATGTTTCTGTTTATAAAGAATCGATTTTTAATTTTAAAAGTCGATCAAGAATCGATTGTTAGTATTCGATTTTTTGGTCGTTAGAAGCCTTTAAGTTATATTCTATTGCTACGCTGCTCGACTTCCGATGTAAAAAACTAGGGTTTCAAAATATTTGCAATTTCGCGATTGCTGTGACTATTGTCGGTATGTGTTCATCACAAGGAATCTTTAACTTTAAAGAATCATTTCTTCGTCAGGGGTTTTCAATTAATTTGTTCAAACTTTATTTATATACTTGATTGCTGGAAAAAAGAAATTCAACTAACAACAAGTGTTGCGGTTGATCATTAAAGTGAATACACTGCAGATTCTCAACGATCTTCAAATGATAATGGAAATGGTATTTGGGATTTTTTAGACGACACTATGCAACGAAACCATCAAAATAATGACAGTGATGAAGTAGGCGGGTTACTGATTGAATTAAGAGAATTCATTAATCGGCCAACAGTCGACAGAAAAAGTAATTCGAATCCGATTATCACATGAAAAGCACTTAAAAATGAACATTAAAATTTATCAATAATATAGCAAAAAAATATTTAAAATACATAGTAGCAAGATCAACACCATGTGAGCGTTTATTTTCACACAATGGTCTGATGGCATATCAGATTCGAAGTCGATTAACGCCTGATCATTTGAATATGCTACTTTTCTTAAGATCAGTTGCAGAAGATGGTTGGTGGTTTTCATAAGTTGATTGTCTAAAATTTATTTTGAATAAATTTATATCACTGAAATATAAATTTAAATTTTTTTAACATAGGAATCGATTAAAATCGAAAGAATCGACTCTGGCAGCCGGAGAATCGGTTCTAGGAATCGAAATGTATAAAATCGAAGTAGGAATCGAGAATCAATTTTTCTATAAATCTTTCCATCCCTAGTTTCCACTTAAACAACAAACTGGCAAAACACGAACTATCAGTGTTATTTAACCGCACTGTCATTAAATACAATCAACAGCCAAAGTACATGGGCATTACTCTCGATAGAACTCTTTCTTTTAAACTCCACCTAGAGAATACGTCAAAAAAACTTAAAACTAGAAACAATATATTGCACAAACTGGTAGGCTCGACATGGGGTGCTATTCCAGCTACTCTCCACACAACTGCTCTAAGTCTGGTTTACTCAGTGGCTGAGTACGGCGCACCAGTCTGGTTGAATAGCACACATTCTCAAAAAGTTGACTACCAGCTGCATGCCACAATGCGGACTATAAGTGGTATTATAATGTCCAATCCTTTATCTTGGCTCCCTGTGTTAAGCAATTTCACTCCACCTGCACTCAGACGCTCGCATGCGCGTGAATATTAAAAGGTAACCTACATCACGTTGCACGAATATTACGGTGACCACTCTCGTTGTCGATTGAAAATCGATTCTCGATTCCTACTTCGATTTTATACATTTCGATTCCTAGAACCAATTCTCTGGCTGCCAGAGTCGATTCTTTCGGTTTTAATCGATTCCTATGTTAAATTTCTATTTCAGTGATATACATTTATTCAAAATAAATTTTAGACAATCAACTTATGAAAACCACATATCTTCTGCAACTGATCTTAAGAAAAGTAGCATATTCAAATGATCAGGCGTTAATCGACATCGAATCTGATTTGCCATCAGACCATTGTGTGAAAATAAACGCTCACATGGTGTTGATCTTGCTACTATGTATTTTAAATATTTTTTTGCTATATCATTGATAAATTTTAATGTTCATTTTCGAGTGTTTTTCATGTGATAATCGGATTCGAATTACTTTTTCTCGCGACTGTTGGCCGATTAATGAATTCTCTTAATTCAATCAGTAACCCGCAACTAATTTTAATATCTTGGATGCCTGGGACACCTCTTGGAATCATTACAACACACCTGGCCTTTCTGTTACTAACCCGACTTCTATCCAACCTGGTTTCGATCTGCTACGTCATACCTGAACTACACTAAACCGAATAAGAACGAATCATGGACGTTGTGCTGATTCTTTTTACAAGTGGGGCATTTCAGAGTCCCCTCACTGTGACTGTAGAGCTCCACAACAAACCATAAAACACATTGCAACTGTGTGTCCAATTCGACGATACAATGGCGACATCTCATGGTGCTATTACACACAAATTAAATTCAGCTGCCATAATCAATTTTGCAGTTACCATAATCTGAAAAGTTGATGAAAAATATTTTGTATGAGAAAAAGAGGGATAGCATGCGCGAGATAGATATAAAAACTGCAAGAAAAGTTAGCTGATAGCAACTGACTTTTTGAAAAATTATTTGGTTTACCAATTACTGCTAGAAAATTGTCAGATGATTTCATCTGCAAATTCAACCGGTTTAAAACCGATTATCACATTAATTGATTTTCATATTAAAATCATAGTAAAAATTATATTATATTAGGTATAAAATGATTAAATACATATTTTCAAGATTTTAATGTGAAAGTTTTACGTTTTCTTTACGTATTTTCGATTCACATTTTCTTTTCAAATCTCAGCGCATTTTCTTATTGTACAAGCTACAACAATTGCTCTATAATGTGGTGTCGCCATTTTGACGTTTCATTTGCTTTTACAGTATATATACTTTATTTACAATTTATATACCACTAATTTAGATATAATCGATTATATAATATAATATTAATACTAAATAACTAATGATTATTTTAGAAATTGTTGTTTAAAATTATTATTACTTCGTAAAGTTATTTGTATTTTCTTCAGTTTTTGATCTTTTCGCCATCTACAGTCAAAAATAATAAATACTATCATCTGAAAAGTTGATGATAGCAACTGAATTTAATTTGTGTGTAATAGCACCACCAGACATCCATTTGGCAACGCCCGATGTAGTAGCATGCATAGACTCACTCGATGTAAACATCTAATGTTCAAATGTACTGCCCAATGTTCAAATATTTTACTTTTTAACTAAAAGACGCGCAATCAAATTGATTGTAAGCTCATTTAATGTGTATTCATGTTTTGTTTTATGTAGATTTCATAGAAAAATCTACCTATTTTAAGTTTTATTTTTAATATGTCACAAAAACAAAAAACCATACGCTAAAAAAAAACTGGCAATTTCTACAAGCAACCGTTGAAGTTCGAAGAATATTTTAGAAAAGAATATTATTTTTTGTATTGTTTTCCTATTGTTGTAAAACAGTAAAGGCGCTGAGGACTTAATAAAACATAGTGTTTTGCTTACTAATCAGTGGTCGAATCCAAGCGAAACGGCGATTTGGGGAGTTACGTTTATCGAACTGAGAGTAAAGCCAATTCAGGAATGATAGAAAAACGTGACAATATCAAATAAAACAAAAGTTTTGTTCCCGAAATTTTTTCAAATATTTAGCTTAAACTAGTTATGATTGTTAACGACGTCGGGTGAATTAAAAGAGAAGAAAACTTAAACCATTTGTTAACAACGTGATAAGTAGATTTCTACTTTTGTTTAACATATTTTGAATTAAGTTAAATCAACCACTTTTGAATATCTACTTATTATCCAATAGTCCAGTAACTTTATACATCACAGTATGCGTCAAATCCGGTAGTTCTGATTTTTTGCAGACTTGTTTATGATGTTGGCCTAATGAATAATCCAAGTTTGTGACCTCGAGCGCCGAACGCAACTTTAGCAAAAATCGAAAAAACCGCGAAAAAATCGTTATTTTTTCATATTTTGGCGATTATAACCCTAAAGGACTAGTTTTTTCTTTATACTTTCTTAGGACGGTTTTAAAGTAGACTAAATGTGCTACAATATGATACTAGAACTGCATCTGTAGACCCAATAGTTTCGAGATTAAGCAGTTCAAAGTTTATCATTTTTTCCGAAATTCCCCTAGTTTGTGCAATTCTGTCGTCTTGAATGAATTTTCGAGTGACTAAAATAATGTCTAAAATATTGCAAAATATTGCGAAATATTGCGAAGTTAAAAATATGATAAACTTTGAAAGGCTCAATCTCGGAAACTATTGGGTCTACAGAGACAATTCTAGTATCATATTGTAGCAAATTTAGCCTATTTTTTTTTTTCAAAAACTAGTCCTTTAGGGCCATAATCGCCAAAATTTGAAAAAATAACGATTTTTTCGATTTTTGAGGCTTAATCTCGAAAACTATTGGGTCTACAGAGACAGTTCTAGTATCATATTGTAGCAAATTTAGTCTACTTTAAAACCGTCTTAAGAAAGTACAAAGAAAAAATTAGTCCTTTAGGGTTATAATCGCCAAAATTTGAAAAAATAACGATTTTTTCGCGGTTTTTTCGATTTTTGACAAAGTTGCGTTCGGCGCTCGAGGTCACAAACTTGGATTATTCATTAGGCCCACATCATAAACAAGTCTGCAAAAAATCAGAACTACCGGATTTGACGCATACTACCCCATACTCTCAGGCGACAAAGTTACTGGACTACAAATCAAAATTCATTTGATTTATTTTAATTGTTTTATTATTTTACAAAATTTGCATTTACAGTTTTTGTTTAAATAAATTTTATGCATTAAAAATTATAAATTAACATAACAGGTAGAATTTTACTAATGATAAAGTATTTTTATATTATTAATAAAAATGGAAATAAATTTAACACGAAATTAGAATGTTTCAATATTTACATTCGTTATTTTTATCATATATATTTTTAGATGTTTAATTTATGTTTATAAAAAATATCTTATTTGTTTCACTTTTTAAATCTAGAATGATAACATCATTTGTTTATTTGCTATTATTCATCTTAAACTAAGTTTACACCAGTACCTACCTTGCTCATCATACTTTTTAAATTTGATGCGCTGGTGTTAACTGTTATTAATTAGGTAGGATGAAGTTTTCATATTTTTAGCGCGCATTTCTCATTGTTAGTTTTTTGGTTAGAAAAAAAGATTTTCCATATATATTTTTTTATACAAAAACTGTAAACATTTATTATATTTTTAAATAAATTTGCATACATAAAATAAGTTTATTTATATTTATTTTAAATGTCATACGAAATGTTTTGTGTTTTCGTTCATTTTACGGTATAAACACTATCTTTATCTTCTTCCAAATATTAATATTAATATTTGATTTGTATGTTTTTCCATAATGAAAGTATGTACATATTATTGTATTGTTTTCTAACCTATAGCATTATACCTATAACATAATAAACTTAACCTATTGCGTTATGAAAATTTTCCTATAAAAAGTGATCATTATTCGATGGGTTATGATTGTATTAATCAAATTATTTTGATTGTATTAAATATTATTTTTCAAATCTTAATCACATTGCATTGCTATTTTTCTCAAAAATCAAATTAATTTTTTTTTTTAAGGCGTTCATGCTCCATGGAGGAACGTTGCCAGGCTAATCAGCTTTGAATATTCACAACGGTCATTCGCAACAGCGACATAATTACCATGGCAGCCGATTTTTTTAAGGTCGTTTATTACGTCCGTCTCCCATTGTGGTCGTGGTCTCCTCGTGGTCGTCCACTCCCTGGGGTACTAACGTACATTTTTCTAATCATTCCAGACTGTGAATCGGCTCGTAGAACATGCCCAAACCAAGCAATCCTATTAGAACGGATACAACCTATTATATCAGGACCCTCAAGAAGGTCTCTGATCTCAAAGTTATACCGGGTTCTATACTCTCCATCGTCTGTCTTAAGTGGACCAAAAATGTAGCATAGGATCTTACGCTCAAATACAGATAAATGCGATTCGTCATTTTGTGTAAGGGTCCACGTTTGTGACAACCGGTCTGATCAATGTCTTGTATAACTTGAGCTTGGTGTTAGTTGATACATACGGTGATCCAAGGAGAGGTTTAATTGAGTAGAAAGTTCGATTACCTGCAGCGTTTTGAGCTTTAATATCTGTTAGTTTGTTTTTTGAGTCAAGCATTGATCCCAAATATTTAAAAGATTCAACTCCCTCAGTTCGTTCATCGCCGCACATCAAATCTTTCTTCTCAGCCTCTCTTGAAACATTCATTTGTTTGGTTTTATTGTAGTTAATTTGCAAACCAATTTTCCTAGTACCACTCTCAAGCGACTTGAAAGTCTCGCTCATAACAGCTTCACTTGGGCCGAGGATGATAAAATCATCAGCGTAAGCAATCATCTGTACTGAGTTTATTGACAAGATATTGTTATTAGTCGGTAGTTTCTTTTGACGGCACACATATTCCAAGGCTAGATTAAAAAGTATAGGAAAGATAGCATCACCTTGTCTTAAGCCGGAGTCGACTTTAAAAAACTTTGATATTTCGTTCTCTCCTCGTACACAGCATTGAGAGTTCTGTACTGTCATTTTGCATACCGATACCAGTTTACCAGGAACTCGCATTGACACCAGAGCAGACCATAGAGTCTCTCGTTCGAGAGAGTCGTAGGCCTGCCTGAAATCAATAAAAAGTTAGTGCAAAGGTATGTTGAACTCTCGACACTTTTCCAAAATCATCCTTATCGAGAAAAGTGCATCGGTAGTACCTCGGCCCCTCCGGAAACCACACTGATATTCTCCAAACAGTTGTTCAGCAAAAGGATTGATTTTGGATAACAAAATGTATGAATATATCTTATATGCTGTGCAAAGGAGAGCGATTCCTCTGTAGTTTGTACATTGTAGGCGATTACCTTTTTTATGGATTGGTATCAGCATAGCTGTGTTCCAGTCCTGTGGCATGGTTTCAGTCCTCCAGATCATTTGAACAAGTTCAAACAATCTTGAGGATAGAGTTTCGCCACCATGTACAATCATTTCGGATGTTATATCGTCGATACCAGGTGCTTTATTGCGTTTTAATTTTGACAGCGCCGCGTCGAATTCCTCTTTGGTTGGTTCGTCTACATGTACCTTTGACGCACGAATAAGCTTTGCTCGTCGCCCGACTTGTTGCTGGTCACTTAAGTTGAGAAGATTCTCAAAATAAGCGGTCCAAGTATCTAAAATATTTTTAAGGTCTACTTGTAGCTCTCCATCTTCATTTTGAATAGCAGTCGATCTAGTTTGAGGGCTCTTCTTTAAGGTTTTAACCTGTTGAAAGAAGTTACGCGATTGATGTTCCTTATTGAAGCTTTCAATCTCCTCACACTTTCTCTTCCACCATTCTCTCTTCGTTCGTCTACATAGCTTTGTAACGACTTGTCTTGTCAGTTTATAGTTCTCCTTCGTGGACCTGGTGTTGCGTCCTTGTAGACACTTCAGATAGCAATCTCTTTTGTATTGAATAGCGTCAAGGCATGCTTGATCCATTCATGGCTTCTGGGAGTAGTTCTGTGGTCGTCCAAGTATTCCCTCAGCAGCGCTTAAAACAGCATCTTTGAGCAAATACCACGACTTATTGACGTCTCCATTAAGGGTTTCTGATTTATCCAATGATTCGGCAATATGGATTTGATATCTCTCTTCTGTTTCACAATTCTTTATTGATGAGATGTTAAAACGTTTCCGTTGATTGAATTTTGGAATGCCTGGATTTGGAAAGTGGAACCTTATAGTTGTACATACAAGGAAGTGGTCACTTCCAATGTATGCACCTCTAAAGGATCGCACATCCAGAACGCTCGAAAAGAAACGTGCTGTTACTAGAACGTGATCTATATGAGATTTTTTGCATTAAATTTCTAGACAATACTTTGTGTGAATTCATAGAATGGGGAACATTTCTATTCTAATTAACATTCTAAGTCACGATTGTATAGTCATTATTGATTGTTTCCAATCAATGTGAAATCAATGACTGACACTTGTTCAATTTGTAGCCCTATATGTATTAACATTAGACTACATTAAGGGAATTTAAATTTATTTTGGATTTTTGAGATCAATTTTTTCAATTCAAAGGTATGGTTGGAAGTTTCTCAGAAAAAAACTTCAATTCACATTTTTCGTGTTTCGGATGGGATTCGAACCTACCCTCGTCAGTGCCCGGCTCGAATCCTTGGGCAGACACGCTATCAATTACGCCGTTGAGGCGATGACAATTTCAAAGTTGAAACTTCTTCATCACTTATTTATTTTTTACTTAAGTTGAATTTTTCCACTGTCATTAGACTCCATATTATGGAAATGTTTTTACATTATGTGGGATTTTTTGCAATAAATTCCTAGACAATACTTTGTGTGAATTCATAGAATGGGGAACATTTCTATTCTAATTAACATTCTAAGTCACGATTGTTTAGTCATTATTGATTGTTTCCAATCAATGTGAAATCAATGACTGACACTTGGTCAATTTGTAGTCCTATATGTATTAACATTAGACTACATTAATGTTGGATTTTTGAGATCAATTAAACTCAAGTAAGTAAAGAAGTAATTGGAATTTTTTCAATTCAAAGGTATGGTTTGAAGTTTCTCAGAAAAAAACTTCAATTCACATTTTTCGTGTTTCGGATGGATTCGAACCTACCCTCGTCAGTGCCCGGCTCGAATCCTTGGGCAGACACGCTATCAATTACGCCGTTGAGGTTTATTCATATATTATTTTTTTGCATTGACATTTATATTTATTATGTTTCTTAAATTAATTATTTTTCAATACATACGTAGTTGATTTTTTATTAAAAAAGAATTATTCAGGTTTTGTTTATTAAAACAAATATTTCAAATTCAATATAGGCTGGGGCCGTTACCTTTTTGAGATGAAAAAATTAGTAGCAGGTAGCGGCCAGCTGGAATATATAGTTGAGGTCATAAACAATGAAAAAAAAAACTTTCGAACTTGAGATGAAGGGAAGTAGTGAAATGGGGTGATGTGTAAGGGGAGAAAACAGTTTTTCGTTATTTGTAACGAAACGAGGCCTCCTAGAGAAAAGTGTTTCATACAAAAGTTGTAGATAATAAAAAAATCTAAAACTTTAATCTAAAACTCAAAGTTTGCGAGAAAATGATGAAAAACCGATTTTTCTGTTTTTTATTTTTTTTCGCGTGAAAATTATTTAATTTTAATGAAACTTTGTGAAAGTACGTAATTATTTGCGCATAATAAGCATGCATTTTTTCAATTATGAAAAATAAATATTTTTCGAGATTTTACCATTTTTCCGAAAAAACACCCCTATCTCCGGCGAACAACTTTATTGATGTTTTTTTGGATTTTGATGTTGTTCTAGTGCTTATTTTTTTTGTCAAGATGTCTACTCTCAAATCGTATATCGATTTTAATGATTTATTGTTATTTAGCAGCTTAAAATTGAGAAAAACCGAAAAAAAAAGTTTTCGAATCTCGAACTTGTCGATTTTTTTAATTTTTTTCAATTTTTTAGCATATTTATGTTAATAGTTCATAATATTTTAAAGAAAAAACTTTCTTTGGTATAAAATAAATAAAGTTAAATGAATTTACTTATTGGAAACAACGCTAAAATTGAATAAAGTAAAAAATAAAAAAATGCTGTTACGTATTCAAACAGAAAAAAATTTACAAAGTTTAAAATTTAACAGCATACTATACGGTTGCCACGTGTCCTACATTCGGTAGGACAGTCCTACTTTGGAGCAAGAATGTCCTACGTCCTCCTTTACTATAAAATGTCCTACTTTAGGCAAACTGTAATACAATATCTTACACTGAAAAAAATAGATTTTTTTTCTTCCTATTTCTCTCAATAAACGCGCTAGCAAAATAAGTAATTGTTATTGCACCTTTACTTATATTAAAATTGTAACTGATTATTTAACTTTATGTCGAAAGGTTAGTAACAATAGCAAATAATTTACATTGCTGACATATGTGAATATCGATGCTTTATTGCACGATTTATTCAGGTTGTAAACCACCATTGTTTAAATTTTGAAATAAACCCACCGTTAAACCTCTGTTTTTTTAAATAACTTTTGTTACAAAGTGCCTGTTCTTAGAATTATTAATTATTATTAATTATTATTAAAATAAAATGACTGAACCGAATTTTGTTATAAAGTAAAACCTTTGGCTACAGAAAGCTAACGATTTTGAAGGAATATGTAAATACACAAAACTACTACTACTTATGAGTAACTTATACAGTTACTTAACTACTTATGAGTAACTGGCTTACAACATAAGTTTATTGATTTTTTTGAAAGTGCCAATGAATCAGCAGACGGCATGTTTGGCTGTATTTCTGAGTTCTTAAAACTTTAAGTTTAAGTTTTTCGAGTGTTACCGCATTGGAGGCTAATAATATCAATGTGAATTTGTATGCCATTATTCATTATAAATAAATAAATTAGCATTACAGATATACATTCATTCATACTTACACCAAACCGAAACCGAATTTTTTTTAAAAAAATTTATTTTTAACTGAAAATTGATGTGACACAAATCCAACGAGTTTTTTAGTTTTGAGACATTAGGGGTAGTGTGTCCTAGTGTGTGTAGTAGTTTTGTGTATTTACATATTCCTTCAAAATCGTTAGCTTTCTGTAGCCAAAGGTTTTACTTTATAACAAAATTCGGTTCAGTCATTTTATTTTAATAATAATTAATAATAATTAATAATTCTAAGAACAGGTACTTTGTAACAAAAGTTATTTAAAAAAACAGAGGTTTAACGGTGGGTTTATTTCAAAATTTAAACAATGGTGGTTTACAACCTGAATAAATCGTGCAATAAAGCATAGATATTCACATATGTCAGCAATGTAAATTATTTGCTATTGTTACTAACCTTTCGACATAAAGTTAAATAATCAGTTACAATTTTAATATAAGTAAAGGTGCAATAACAATTACTTATTTTGCTAGCGCGTTTATTGAGAGAAATAGGAAGAAAAAAAATCTATTTTTTTCAGTGTAAGATATTGTATTACAGTTTGCCTAAAGTAGGACATTTTATAGTAAAGGAGGACGTAGGACATTCTTGCTCCAAAGTAGGACTGTCCTACCGAATGTAGGACACGTGGCAACCGTATAGTATGCTGTTAAATTTTAAACTTTGTAAATTTTTTTCTGTTTGAATACGTAACAGCATTTTTTTATTTTTTACTTTATTCAATTTTAGCGTTGTTTCCAATAAGTAAATTCATTTAACTTTATTTATTTTATACCAAAGAAAGTTTTTTCTTTAAAATATTATGAACTATTAACATAAATATGCTAAAAAATTGAAAAAAATTAAAAAAATCGACAAGTTCGAGATTCGAAAACTTTTTTTTTCGGTTTTTCTCAATTTTAAGCTGCTAAATAACAATAAATCATTAAAATCGATATACGATTTGAGAGTAGACATCTTGACAAAAAAAATAAGCACTAGAACAACATCAAAATCCAAAAAAACAATAAAGTTGTTCGCCGGAGATAGGGGTGTTTTTTCGGAAAAATGGTAAAATCTCGAAAAATATTTATTTTTCATAATTGAAAAAATGCATGCTTATTATGCGCAAATAATTACGTACTTTCACAAAGTTTCATTAAAATTAAATAATTTTCACGCGAAAAAAAAATAAAAAACAGAAAAATCGGTTTTTCATCATTTTCTCGCAAACTTTGAGTTTTAGATTAAAGTTTTAGATTTTTTTATTATCTACAACTTTTGTATGAAACACTTTTCTCTAGGAGGCCTCGTTTCGTTACAAATAACGAAAAACTGTTTTCTCCCCTTACACATCACCCCATTTCACTACTTCCCTTCATCTCAAGTTCGAAAGTTTTTTTTTTCATTATTTATGACCTCAACTATATATTCCAGCTGGCCGCTACCTGCTACTAATTTTTTTTATTTCAGCTATAAAAATCCATAACGGCCCCAGCCTAATATATGTTATAATGTTTTTGACTATTTGGATCAAAAGATTTGTTTTGATTTAATTAATTTTTTAATTACCAAGCAAGCGGCTTATAAGTTTTGTGCATAATATTATGGTCGTGCAATTTTTTAATTTTTAAAGTGTTTTTTCCGTTCTATTTCACTATTTTTTTCATGATAATCTACTCAATATTTTAGGTATCTCGTTATTTTGGCTCGGTTGGATCGAACTATTAAATTTTATTAAATTTAAGCAAACAGAAAACTTTTCGAACCCGAGTTCTTTTTCACTTTTCTCGACTAGGATAAAAAACCAAAAAATGGTGTATGTTAGTCAGCATTCGATTTAGAAAACTCTTACTCCTAACAAATTGTGTGATTGTTAAGATGCACAGTTGCGATGAACGGAACAATGTAAATTGTGGCCATCGACCGAACGATCGAAATGGTGAATGCGCCTTTAATTAAATATTGCAGTTCACCATCTTGATTTTCATGTACTTTACTTGTGGTTTTGGCATGTCACAAGCCACATGTCACAAAGTATTTTCTCTTTTGTTTTTATGATCAATTTAATTGTTT
>OY856186.1:213832390-213900663 GCA_963693315.1 Diogma glabrata
GACGTTCATCGTCAAGTGTGAAGAGTGTCCGTCTACGAAGAGCATCACCGGCCTTTGGATTTTATTTTCATCAAGCCACTTGTTGAACACATTGGCAATATACTCAAAAAATGACTCACCAGTCATCCAGCCGTTATCGGAACGTCCAAGTCCCCAACCTTTAGGGGTACTACGAACCACTGGATATGGAATGCGTTTTTGTGTGTGCATTATCATCGGGTATGGTATCATTCCTGCAGCGTTGCCAGCCACAAGGGTTGTTATGCACTCCTTTTCATCATTGCCAGCCACAGAATGCGTTACCTTGGAACCCTTTTTAACGATGATGTCCTCAGATTTTGGCGACATACAGAAAGCAGTTTCATCCATGTTGAAGATCCTAGAGGGATCACGCACAACATCCTCATAACTATTTTCTAATAGGAAAGAAGCCACTTCTCTGTGCCAATCACGTATCATTTTCTCAGTAATGCCAGCTCGAGGTGGTGTCAACTTTTGGCTTTTTCGGCGCACCACTTCTGGGTGTCTTTTTAAGAAAGCATTATACCATTTCTTGCTTGGTTTGTTATTTTTAAATGCCGTTATTCTTTCCGATTTATTTAAGTACAGCTGAACACTTGCCAACAATTGCGATTTTGTAGTAGGGAAACCGCGATCGGCAATTTCAAAAATCCAACGCTCGATTCTGTCTTCCTCCTGTTTTGTTAGAGTGGTTCCAGGGCCACTTTTTTCATCTATTGTGTATTTCCCAGACTTCTTAGAAATAAGTGTAGCTCTTGGAATACCAAATTCTTTGCTTGCACTTTTCACGGACATCCCATTTTTTATTGCTTCGAGCGCTTTTATCACATCTTCTTTGGTATACTTCATTCTTAATATTCTAGAATTAAATAAAATAACATGCGTTTGGGCTTAGAATTCAAATTAGTCCTAGACAAGGCCATGACAGAAATAGGTTACATTAATATAACGCCGTTCCCTTTTTCAGACACAGGGTGTCAGAAATAAGTAACATAAAAATAACGCATATTCCTATTTCTGACACCGGTGTCAGAAATAGGTTTCTACCATGAATCTGGAACGTATTAGTAACACCTAACTTAATCGCAAAATAATATAATTTAACGCGGGGTTTGAATAAAAATGTTAAAATTTCAACATTCTTCTATTCACTTATACACTTTTATAAGAATAAAACTAATTTTCTTTTCCATTATCACTAAATTAGATTTTCACTTTACTCACCAAAATAGTATGTCCGCCTACAAAAACTGTTAGTGCACGAATGAATTTATTTAAATTAAGCATAAACTGGTCTACAAAAAGTATTACCAGATCAATGTCGATGTGAAATGAGTTTATCTAAAACCGAGCAAACATTTTATTTGATTTTGATGGTTCAATTCATAAAAATGTTATAATAGTCAAAGGTGTCAGAAATAAGTGCTATGTCAGAAATAGGTTCCGTTACCTTATTTATTTGTTATTGTTGTTATATGAATTACAAGAAGCCATGACAACTAAAACAACTTTAGAAAGCTCCAAACTTTGAAAGTTGTAGAACAAAAACATTTTGCAAGGTGTATACTAGGGAAGCGCTACGGCAAATAACTAAGAGATTTATTTTTCCGCTCACAAATATATTTTATTTAAGATTATTTATAGAAAAGCAGACAGACAGATGCAAATGGTGAAACTTTTTCCCTATATTAGGAAAAATATTATTATAAAAATATGTTAAATAACAAATGTGTTATTTAATTTGAACATACGCGTGTTGTCATGTTAGCATTTAAAATCTGAAATTTAAATAAAATATGTTTTTATAAAAAAAATTATTAACGGAACTATTTATTTTCATACCTTTTTCCTGTTCCCGCATAAATAATTTGACAAAATAGGTATATGGAAGATAATTGTCAAAAATTTGAATTATGGGGAATAAATTTTTCCCAACAAACATTTTTCCAAATTGACGGAATACACTTTAGTGGGATAAAAATAAAGCTGCTATAAAATGTTTATTCCCTATTCCCTGGGAATCATCGGAATTAGACTACTGTACGTCTATTCCTGCATTTCCCTGGGAATTGAGAAAATAGTGCAATAAATGAAATAAAAAAAATTTTATAATACGAATTTGTTATTTCCCGCGAAACGGAATACTAGTTATGAAAAAATTGCTATAATTTATTTCTCAATTCCTATTTCACGATGTACCGGAATAGGGCTACTGGGGTGCGTTTCGAAATTACCCACTTAAAAATCCAATATCGATAACATGCGTTAGAGATTTTGTTATCGACGTGCGGGAAAAAGAAAAATATGTATGTATATAAATCAGGGTTTCGAATCCGAACCGAACCCTGAACCCGATCCGGAGCAAGATTTTTTTTAAATTATGTGAACCCGAACCCAATCAAAAACTTGGTTCGGGTTCAATTTTTAATATAGGAAATTTAGAAAGATTGCGTAAGAAATTTCATATTTCCCAGAATTGTTTTTGTTTCAAACAAGAGTATTTTGGTTATTATTTGTTTCAGTAGAGAATAGTTAATAGTGAGAATTAAATGAAAATTTTTTTCCAAAATAAATATATGTGTAACATAAATACGGTATGTATGTAATGTAACATAAAATAATAATGAATTCATAAAAAAATTCGAAAAAATTGTTTTTTTTTCAAACAAATTTGAACCCGAACCCAAACCCGAACCGAACCCAAACCCGAACCGATATAAATTGAGTCTTGTGGCGTTGTCTTTTAATTTTCTAAACAATAGTTGGACATTTTTGTAATATTTCATAAGTGATTGTTTGTAAATTATATAAATTAATAAAGGTATTTATTATTGTAATTATTATTATTATCATAAAAAAGACTTAAATTTAAATAAATGTGATATTCCAAACAAATAAAAATATAGAACTGATATTTTTTTTTACACTTAAGAAATACATGTATTTATTTATTTAAATTTTAGGATAGAGATTAGAAACGTATATTACAAACATATTATTATTTCAATTTCATACAAATATATAATATATAACTGTTATGATATATATGTTAAGTATTTTAAAATTGTTTTTATTTACTTATTTCTAGAATGAGGAAATAGATCGAGGGTTAATTCATGTCCAGAATTACACAGCGTAATTATAAAAATAAACAATTCGCAGTCGCGGATTAATTAAGAAAAAAATTTATTAAATTATTATACTTCATTAAAATTAGAATAAAATTAAATTTATATGAATTTAAAACCACTCCGTTTTTAATTATTATTTATGTTTTGTTTTATCGTTTATGATATAATTTTTTACGGTTGTATCATAAAACTGGTCTTTAAACTCTATTATTTACAATCGTGTAGTAGTTTTTATTAAAAAACCACTACCAAGCACTAGATCACAAATTTCTTTGTTCAGTTTTTTATTATAAATATTTCGGGGTTAACATGACTCCCTCATCAGTGAAACTATAAAAACCTATAACATATGAGTATAATGTAAATTATTTTAAGGGTTGTTATTTTAAAATATTTTAAAATACGAAAATACATACATACGAGTTAATTACGATGGTTCGAATTTTTGAAGAATCACGTTTAAAATTTAAATTCTTGTTCTTTAAAACATCAATCAAACATGAACTAATAAATTCTTCTAACAACAGATTTTACACTACATTTTAAAATGGAATAAATTAAAATTAAAATTAAAATTAAAATTAAAATTAAAATTATTTGATAAAAATTATAAAACACTTATAGATAACATTAAAGTACGGTTTTTAATGATTAAATATAAATATCATAAGTTTATTGACATTGGTAATTAAGTGTTCCCTATCATGTGTACTAAAAATAAATATAAACAACATTAAAATACTTAAGCACAATTTTTAACAAATAAACTAATTAATTTTCCTAATTTGATATAACTACAATAACGATCTAACAGTCGCATTTAGATTCGAACGACACGACAAAACAAAAATTGTATTCTGACAGTCGATACGACAAATTTCATTTAATTAGACAAACGTAGAAAAATTGATATTCTGAGAGTCGTACGACACGACTTTAAATGTCAAAAACAATCAATTTGTTTGACACTGCAATCCGCCAAATAAAGGATTGATTCAAACAATTACATCAATGTTTTTATTAAACTAAACTTTTATGTTTTATTGTATTTTTAATGCAATTTGTTAAATTATAAATACTAATTTCTCTGTGTGTATAAGTGAATAAAAATAATAACATTTTTATAATTTATTTCTAACTAGGAAGGCCCGGCGTGCTTCGCTACGCTTATAAATAAAGTTTTTGCGTAGACATTTTGTTGACGTAGAAGCAATGATTTCAAAAAGTGGTAATGAGAAATGCTAGCATATAATTTTTAATTTTTCTTTTTAAATATATGAATGAAAAATAATCAGAACTCTAGCTGATCAGTTCGGATATATGAAAAATTAGCGATCAAATAAGTTTTCAAGTAAGCTTATTTTATCTCTAACTTATTTGATCGCTAATTTTTCATATATCCGAACTGATCAGCTAGAGTTCTGATTATTTTTCATTCATATATTTAAAAAGAAAAATTAAAAATTATATGCTAGCATTTCTCGTTACCACTTTTTGAAATCATTGCTTCTACGTCAACAAAATGTCTACGCAAAAACTTTATTTATAAGCGTAGCGAAGCACGCCGGGCCTTCCTAGTTAATTTTAAAGCATGAATAGAACACATTGAAATTTCATCTATAATAATGATTGATGCATTATTAATATATGTGCCATGTACACTGTTTGGAGTTATATTTGGCATTGAATTCTCTAATAATGGAATTGGTAATTTGAAAACATTATGCAAAGTTCGCCCCCCAATCAAAAGAGTTGATGCAATACCACTGAAGGCAGTTACAATACACGAAAGATTTAGTGAATTAAATTTATGAATGATTGCCGTTTGAACAAAAGTTTTGCCACAACCTGCATGAGCTGTCAAGAAAAAAAGCTAAACCATTCGGAGGAACATTCAAACCACAGATAAATGCAAATAATTGACGAAACTGTTTTGGTGATTGAATTTCTGAAGCTTCAAGTAAACATTCACGCTATTCATTATCATTTGTTGCAATACCTCGAGCTTCACATGCTGCAACAAAAGTAGGGTAGGGTACACCTTCATACATACGTAGATCAAAAAAAGATTTTGGACCACGAACATGCAACAGAAGTAAACGCATATGAAACAATTCTATATCTTTTGGAGTAACCATATATAATCGAGCAACAACTTTATCAGCCCCACGTTGTCTTCTTTTCCACGATTTACTTTGGTCATACCAAACATAATTAATTCTGTATACAAAAACTCATTAGCTAAATTATCAATGGAATTCAAATGGAAAAATGCTAACAATTTTGTTCTTGATACATTTGCGACTGTGCCAGCCACATTACCATTCCTGATATAAACATTTTGTCTATTAGGCAAATGACAATCAAGTCGAATAATTGTATGAGATTGAAAATGCATTGGAAATTCAAATATGCGCCAAGCAGCTTCAGTCGAACCAACATACCGTCCATTCAAAAAATCTTGAATTTCATTTCCCACAATCGCATCATCATTATTCACTGCATTCTCTCCATTCACTCTCAATTCAACATTGGCAGAATCATACTCTTTATATACATACTTGTAAACATATTTCACACTTTTAACAGTCGTACATATTTCCACGTTAATATGACAATTGAATTTTGCAAGAAGATAAATATTATATTATTATTTTGTAGGCTTATATTTATTATTTGAATATAATTTTAATGGGTATCGAGCCTATTTCTTAAAAATAAAACACAAGAAAATGAATTTGATTTTATTTCCTAATTTTGTTTCGACCAATTGCAATATTTTACCAAATAACAATAATAGGAATTTAGCTATTTTAGAATCTGGAAATAGTTTAGATAATATTACACCTAATATTGATAGCAGCCAATCAAGTAATTTAATTGATAATAAATGGCTTATTAATTTAACAAATGTCCATATTCCTGATAACGTTTATAACACTCTTTGTTTAGGCCCAAAATTTAATCCACCCATTTCAAAAAAACATACTCCATTTGACTTAATTATAACTGATGTTGAATGTTGTATTGGAGATTTTGAACAAGATACAAAATTTGAAATAAGAAATAAATTAATCAATGTTCTAACTAACTTTAAAAATAATAATAACAATTTAAATTCGGTTGACAAAGTAATGTTATCTAATATTCGAGAAACAAAAAATTTTTTGAAAGAGAACCAAGAAATTTTAGTAACCAAAGCGGACAAAGGTAACATTACTGTTTTAATGAACAAAATTGATTATTTTACTAAAATTGATGTTTTGTTATCTGACGAAAATACATATAAACTTTTAGCTAAAGATTCTACTGTTAGATTACAAAAAGAATCTAATGAAATTTTGACAGAATTATTTGATGACAAACGTATTGACTTTAAAACTTTTAACAAATTTAAGAAACAAAATTGTGTTATTTCAAAATTTTATGCTTTACAGAAAGTTCACAAAGAAGGTGTTCCATGTCGTCCAATAGTGTCCTCTATTGGTTCTCCTACTTATAATTTGTCTGTTCTTGTATCAGATATTTTAAAACCTAGTGTTGGTAATACATCCACTTTTGTTAAGAATTCCATAGATTTTAAGGAAAAATTAAAAAATATTATTATTCCCCCTGATCATATTTTGTTATCACTTGATGTAGTAGCACTTTTTACAAATATTGATAATATTTTAGCAATAAATTTGATTAAAGATTCTTGGCAAAAAATTAAGAGAAAGAGTGGCACTAAAATTAAAAAAGATCAGTTCTTAAAATGTATTCAATTTGTATTAAATAATTGTGAATTTAGTTTTAATGGTAAAATTTATAAGCAGATTTTTGGTTCTCCAATGGGTTCTCCTGTAAGTCCGATTATTGCTAATTTCGTTATGGAATTTGTTGAAGATAAAGTTTTAAGTTCTCTAAATTTTACCCCTGTTATTTTTCTAAGATATGTAGATGATATTTTTACAATTATTCACAAAGATAATGTAAATGAATTGTTAAATGCATTTAACTTATTTAATGATCGGCTAAAATTCACAATAGAGTTGGAAAACAAAAATCAGTTACCATTTTTAGATGTTTTAGTTATTCGAAATCCAGATGGCTCTTTAGTAACAGATTGGTATCATAAGCAAACTTGGTCTGGACGCTACCTAAATTTTAATTCTTGTCTTCCTTTCTCTTACAAAAGAAACACTATCCAAATTTTAACAGAGAAAATTATGATATTATCAGATAAAATATTTCATTCAAAAAATTTTAGTTTATTAAAATCGACTCTTAACAAAACTGGCTATCCGTATTATTTAATTAATAACACTATTAAAAACACAATTGCTAAACTTTCCAATCTAGCTGTTCCTTTAATTTTATCAAATTCTCCTGTTCATTTAGACAATAACACATTTAAATATATTTCTATTCCTTACGTTAAGTGTTTGTTTGAAAAAATTCAAAATTTATTAAAACCGTATAATATTAAAATTGTTGGCAGAAGTGACATTAATTTTTATAAGTTATTCTTCACAAAATTAAAAGACAAAGTTCCTCTTGGTAAGCAATCTGAATTAGTATATAAAATTTTTTGTGAATGTGAAGCTTCTTATATTGGGCAAACTAAACAGTGGCTTGAGAAACGTGTTTACCAGCATTCTAATGGTGCAAAACATATAAATCCAGATATTAATTTAGTTGATGATGATAAAAATAGTGCTCTATCACATCATTTATGCAACATGAAACATAAAATAAATTATGAAAATATTAAGATCTTGGCTAAGGAATCAAATTTGCAAAAACGGAAAATTTTGGAGATGATCTATATAAAAAAGAATCCTAATTGTTTAAACAAACAAAATGATTCTATTTATATTGGTAACTCCTATAATAATATTATTAAAGATTAACTTTATTTTTAATGCATTGGATTATTTTATTTTTTGTTAATATTTTTTTTGTGTTTGATTTTTATAAACAATTTTCAAGGTATGAAATATGTTTGGTCTTTGTTAAATTAGTAACCGTTTTAATGTAAATTTAAATTTTTCTGACATTCAAATGTGTTTTTTGTTTTATATAATATTTTTTTCATTTGACGAATGTTATCTTACATTTTTTTTGTTGTATGTTTTTTTAAATATATTTTCTTTTTTGAAAATGGCAAAGGAATTTTGCCGAAACGTCGAAAAACAAATTTATTAAAACAATTAATGTGTTTTATTTTTAAGAAATAGGCTCGATACCCATTAAAATTATATTCAAATAAATATTATACGGAACAACATATCTATTATCAAGAGATGCACCACGTACATCAACACTCATACCATTATCACGTCGACGGTACAAAGGATAACCATTCACATATTCTTTAATATTTTCAGAAAAAGGTTTTGGAAAATTATTACTACATTTACCACTCTCATACAAACAAAATTGGGATTTAGAGCACCACATGGTTCATGCATCATATGACGTTTCACATATTCATGTAATTTAGGAAAAAGAATGGGATCAGGGATTTCAGTACATACAAATTTATTAATCATTTCATTTCCATCAATTCTATCTTCATCTGACAAATTTAACAAAATTCATCATTTTTAAAAATAGCAACCACATCAGTTTGAACAGCATCATTAAAACGACGAATATCACATTCTCTGTTAACTTTTATAACCATTGACACATCAGCAGTAACATTCTCAGGTCTTTCACAAAATTCATGCATTGATTTAAAAGAACGAACAAAAGGATTCACACGATCTAACTCAAAACCTATCTTACGCATAAGAAAAAATTCGAAATGAAATTTAAAACATAGAAAAACAATATGTACGTTTATTCACATTCAAAGAAATAAATATACTAACAGCTGAGAAAAAATTAAATATAAAAAAGAATAACAAAATAATGTTTTAAGTTTCGTTTTTGTTGTTCGTTGTTCGATAGCAAATATATTTTTATATGTATGTAAACTTATAATGCATATGTATAGAAAAAGTTTTCCGTATATAATAACTTTTTTATTTATGATCCGATTTGTTTGAATCCGGATCCCAATATAGGTTACACTAATATCAGTTAGCTGTGAAAATTTGAATTGAATCCATCTGCGAATAAAAAAGCCTTATGCTCCACAAAGTTTTAATCTAGCGTATTAATATATAAGATTTAATATACAACATTTAATTTTAAAACACAAAAAATAATACCAGTACACCAAAATAATTTTTGTTCTTATTAGCTATTCAAACAAAAAATTCAAAAGTTTTTGATTTTTGATAGATTTTATCTGTCAATTTACATTTTTTATTAGTGGTGAATAATAAGGTGATGGTGAATAATTTGTCGTTTCGTACAGAAACAGAATACCATTTTAGAGTCGGTACGATACGAAATTATTTTTCAGCGTTAGATACGACACAAATATCAGAATAGGTCTATAATGTTTTAATCTAAGACATAAACCATTAGTGTAATAAAGTTTGGTAGTGAAATTTAATGTCGATTCTTTAGAATTTGTGTACCGTGGTAGTTCATCGACTGATTTTATGTGTACATGGAACCAGTTGTTGAACATAATACCATAGGTGGTAAAGCTACCACAATCATCTCCAACCAACCATCTTCACAAAAATGCACATATGATCATCATTAATAGCCGTACTTTAATGTTATATAACAGTGTTTTATAATTTTTATCAAATAATTTTAATTTTTTTTCTAATTGTAATTTTAATTTTTAATTATTCCATTTTAAATTGTAGTGTAAAATCTGTTGTTAGAAGAATTTATTAGTTCATGTTTGATTGATGTTTTAAAGAACAAGAATTTTAATTTTAAATGTGATTATTCAAAAATTCGAACCGTCGTAATTAACTCGTTTGTATGTATTTTCGTATTTTAAAATAACAACCCTTAAAATAATTTACATTATACTCATATGTTATAGGTTTTTATAGTTTCACTGATGAGGGGGTCATGTTAACCCCGAAATATTTGTAATAAAAAAGTAAACAAAGAAATTTGTGGTCTATTGCTTGGTAGTGGTTTTTTAATAAATACCACTCCACGATTTTAAATAATTATTATTTATTTTAAGGTGTTAATTAGATGTATTATCACTTCATGGTTTCAATAACTTTTCAATAAGAGTTATTGATGATATCCTCAATTATGTGAATTGATAATGGTATTGATAACATCTAACTGGTATGTTATTGATAGTTTTCGTCGATAATATGGTGCCACAGATTAGAAAAAAAATGATGTCGATAACGCGTTATCGATATGTAAATGCTGCATTATCGAGTATTTATCAATAACTGATTGATAACACTTATAACTGGGTAACTATGATTAACCGCGGATAACTTTGCTCTACCAAATGAGTAATGACGTTCCATAATTAACCACAAAAATTATAATTCAATATTTAACATCACTATTTTAGCTATGACATTAGTGACATTATTTCCTTATAATTAACTGTGGTTAGTTTCGAAACGCACCACTGTGTCAAAACTAACGAAAAATTAAAAAGTCAGACAAGTGCTAATAAAATTCGCTCGCCAAGGGTTCCGTGAATGTAAAAGACCACAATATCAAAAATAATTGACGAAAAGATGTGTTGTAATGTCTTTATATTGCCAGACCATAGACGCATAACAAAATAAATGTTTAATCGTAAATGTCAAGTAAATTACAATCACATATATACATTGATAAAAAACAACCCCAAAAATATTGCTTCAGGTTAAATGTTATCCATAGCTGTTTATAGTAACTCAAGAAAGCTTCAATTACACCAGCTTGTAAATGGTTTAAATTTGATTTTTTTATCGGTCAATCAAGTTTCGAAATTTAAGGGGGATGAGAGGCATACTAAAAAAATTTTTTTTACAATAACACAAAAACTGTGCACTGCAAAATTCTAAAAGAAATTGTAATGTTTCTTAAATTACGTGCTCCTTCATATGCCACCCCACTCATTTGGGTCAAAAATGGTTTTTTTTTACTCTCCACCATCCCCTAAACACACAGAAATATAATTATTTGAGACTTCGCTATAATTTTCACTCACAATTTACCAAACTTTCTAGCTATGTGAATTTTTACAAATTTTTCTGTCAATCAGTGTCAAAATGTAGGGGGAAAACGGTCTGAAAGTCGCACTTTTTGACAATAACTCAAAAAGTGTGCATCGCAAAATTTAAAAAAAAAATATGGAGGGGCTGAAATCTCACAACTCTGAGGTATCAAGACTTCGGTCTGGGTTAAGGCTTTTGATATAGTTTTCGGCAAAAAACTTTTATGAGGACATGGTTTTTAGTTTCGGGCAGCGATGTACATCAAACATAACTCTTTGTTAAAATACAAATATTTTTTATCTCTGTTTAAAAATTTATTACAAAACTAACACGAAACATCAATACGTTGCCGGAAAATTATAATCAAAATTCCAAAAATATTGTTAAACTAAATAAATTAAACTTTTTCAAAATCCCAAAAATATTCCTAAAATTAGAATAAAATCAAATATTTAAACTTTTTCTAAATTCCGATAATATTCCAAAAATTCTTAAAAATTCATACTTTTCTAAAACTCTAAAAATATTGCAAAAATTATTACAAAATCAAAAATTGATAATTTTTTCAAAATTCCAAAAATTATAATAAAATCAAAAATTAAAAATTTTTCAAAATTCTAAAAGTATTCCAAAAATTCTTACAAAATCAAAAATTAAAACTTTTTCCAAAATTCTAAAAATATTGCAAAAATTATAACATAATGAAATACAAACTTTTTCAAAATTCCAAAAATATTTCAAAAACTATAACAAATTCAAAAATTTCCATGTCCAATTTCATTTTCAATTACATATACGTCATAAAAACAGCTATATTTTTTTTTCCAAAAAGTTGGCTAAAAAAATAAATGAAATCATTTTTTGACACACTTGACATTATTTTTTTGACAAACTTATAATGCCATAATTCTCTATAATAATAATAAAATTTCATGTCATACAAACTATTAATTTTATTTTTTTCTAAAAACATTAAAACAAAAAATAAATAAAAACCTTTCTTTTGACACACTTGACAACATTTTTTTGACAAACTTATAATGCCATAATTCTCAATAATAATAATAAAATTTCATTTCAAACAAACAATTTTATTTTTTCCCAAAAAATTGGGTAAAAAAATAAATAAAAATCTTTCTTTTGACACACTTGACAACATTTTTTGACAAACTTCTAATGCAATAATCTAGTTTTTGATCTCACAAACCAATCCCTACCATCAAGATTTTTTTTTGCTTTTTTAGAATCAGTAGGTCCTAAAACGTCGAGAACTGACAAAAAAATTGGGGGTAAGAATTTCACTTTGAGCTCATGAATGTAATACTTAGGTCTTTCAGACCGAAGTAATTGCAATGTTTTCTAAATTAGGTGCTCTTTCAAACGACAACCCGCTTGACATGGTTTTAAATAATGTTTTTACCCCTTCTCATTTCGACCCTCCTAATAAATATAATTATTAGTTTTTATATATTTTTTATTAAAAACTTACTAATTTTTTATCATTCCAAATACATTTGAAGATTTTCGATCAGTTAGGTTCGAAGCTAATCGAGGTAAGAAAACACGAAGAAAACGTCATTATTCAAAATTATACAAAAAAGGTGAGGTGTAAAATTCCAAAATAAATTTTTAAGGAATACTGAAATGGAGCCCTTTCAGTTTCATATGATACCCTACTTGAATCTATAAAAAAAAGTATTTTCTCAAAGGTCTCACATCGTAACCCTGTAAACCAAACGAAAACAACTTTAGTTTTATTTGTATCTATCTCTATCATCATCTGTCGACAGTTAAGTTTTATACGCACCTCAAATTTTAGGTCCATAGCATTCATAGTTTACGAGATAATCGATATAATGTGAAAAATTCGTTTTACTCTCACCATAATAGGGTTCGTTATGAAAAACGGAACCCTAAAAACACGTATCTATTTTTTTATTATACTAACAATTACTAAATGTTCAAAATAATCGAAAATGGCCGGGTTCAAATATTTCATTTCATCTTTGTCTTGATTCGATTTTCGATCTCTATATGTTTATTAGCGTAAATTTTATTTATTTCTAAGATCTAATACAAAACACGGTACGAATTCATTCAATTTGTATTAGTTTTCAGTTTTTTATAACGCGTTTTCCATATAACGAGATATTGATTTTCATATAACTCATTACTCAATCTAAGTTAATATGATTTGTCTTCTATATTTCTTTATGTTTCTCATAACGCGGTTTCCACCATATAACGCGATACGAATTAATCGTGTTATAGGAGGGTTGACCGTTTTTGTTCGTTTGTAATAAGTAATAACTTTCCTGTTTATTTATTTATAAAGATTAACACCATTAAATATGAAAATTTATTTGAAAAATATCCAATTTCTCAACATTTTGTTTTATAGAAATAATAAATTAAATTTGTGCATTGAACGGCTCGATTATCAATTGTGTTGACATATTCCTCTTTCAATTATCGAGTCCAACGACCTTTTGAGTCTTCACATCAAGCAAACATGTGTTTGCTGTTTTTCAAATCGACTCGATATTTTCTGACCCGTAGATATGTGGAGTTTGTTTTTTTTATGTAGAATCTTTATGACGTAAAGCGTCGAAAAATGCCAAAAAGTAGGAGCAGCAATCAGTTATTTCATATATAATTAATTTCCTAGCAACACCTATAAGACGTCTCAAAGTTTAAAAAAATGAAGGAATTTCGTGGCTTTCGATAGTATAGTGTTCTAAAGATTTATATCATATTTCAAATTACTAATTAATCTAAATATATAAATAAAACTGAAAGTCATATATTAATAAGTAGAACGGGAAGTATCATGCGATTAAAGTTAACACATGCCTGTGTATTTTACTCTCACTCCAATTTATTTTGATCAATTATCTTCTATAAAGTGTGTTACTATTTTGTTTGAATTTTTCTCAAAATCATTCGACCGGAAGTTTCAATAGTATTGTCTGTTTAAAAAGAAAACTCTATCTTAACTGTTACTGATTTATTTATAAATAAAACGTGCACAACTTAAATTGCAAGATTATTTTGCTAAACCACATAACAATAAAAAAAGCTTCGGGAACTTTCTCTCTATTGCTCTGCCACATACAGTCTGTGTCGTTACTTTATTATACGATTTATTGAATTTCTTATAAATTATACCGAAAATGAAATGTCATCCTGATAAACTAAAATATGTTTTTTTTTTGTGTTGAGACAATAAAATTTTAGATGAGAGATGTGTTTTACCTCATACCTGTGTGAATGGTGATTTTCAAAATATTTAATATATTTTAAACTTATGGCGTTTATCGTTTTTCTAATTAATTTTGTATGTTTATTTTAACACAAAAAATGTTTAACCAAACTCAAATGTGGTAATCCAATATTGAAACTACTTAAACAATGTGCATATATAATACATTACCAAACATCATGCCATAATTACAATTTACAATCAGCAAATACTGTCGATAATCTTTCACATTGTTTGTTTTCCTTCTTTATACATTTCTCCTTCATTCTCTTTTCTGGCAGTTTATTTTGCGTAATGCAAATAACATACATTGGAAAAATCATGCGATGATAAAACCAATAGAATGTTTTTGCAAAAAACATGCCACCCTAATTCATGTCATTTTATTGGTTGATGATTCTTTATATTTTGAGAGGAAAGAAAATTGTTCGTTTCATTTGTAACTTCTTGTAATGAGAATAAACTGAAAATTGGGTTAAATTTTAGGCTTTGAATTGTTGATGGAAATGGAATGGTGCTAATATCCTGCGAATGCTGTTCAAAGTTTAAACGGTTCTTTTCTATAACCAAACTATTAACAAACAAATGAACTTTTTCATTTCATTTAGTTTTTAAAATCTTTTTTATTCGCCTACATATTAAAGTGTTACTTTATTACTGTGATTTGCGGCTTTAGTTTAAAGTATCACTTTTCAATTATTTATTTTGTTGTCATAGCTACGTCCAAAAAAGTAAAAAGCATTTGTATTTGTTTAAATTCTATGAAAAATAAAATTTTTCATCAAAGCAACCCTCAAATTCAAAATTTCATTATCCAATTAAAATAGTTGTTATCATTTGTTGTCATAGCTACACAATAATTTGGAAAAAATAATAAATATTTTGTCAAAGGTTACTTGTTCCACATAATTTTTTATAATTTTAATTTAGAATAAACAACTTTTCTTAAAATATTTTGCTTGCGGCGAATAAAAAATAGTATATGATGCACGGACGTAAGCTATTTTGGGCTTAATGTGGATGCAAATCTCGGCTAGCGCCTCGATTTGCAAACTCCACATCCGTCCAAAATCTTTAGCTTTACGTCCTAACATCATAATGTACTATTATTTTATAATTTATTTAAACCATAACTGATGTTTTGCAACCATATGTCATGGTTTTTATTTTGACTATCGCTGATTTTCTATGTTACTATAACAGGTGTTTAATATAAAACGATATATTATTGGAATGATTAAGTTAAATGAGTTTTAGTGAACTAGTTGTAGTATAAACATTTTGATAATTCGCTGTTGGAACTGTACCAAAATTTGTTCGGTACAGTCGAAAAGAATTCACTATAAATATTCATTATTTAGACTCTCTAGATATTCGATGATAATACTGGGCGTTTTCACACTATACGTCACGACACCGGCACATCAAAGACAACGGTGTCAGTGGCATTGAAGTTACATTAAAATATATGGAGTAGTTTCAGACTTAACGACATATCGATGTAGTTGAACTGAGAGTTCAAGCGTTTTCATTGTTGCTGTGTGCAAATATTGAATTCGTAAATTGGTTCTATTTTTGACATGTTAAAGCCCGAAGTTTGGAGTGATGTCGGCACCCTAGCGTAGTTTATACCGCTATACAGTTCAACTGAAGTTATTTCACAAGCGCATTTTCAAAGCTGTTTATTGTTGTGTTAAAATGGTATTTAGACTGTGTTCCAATCCATTGTTTTGAGATTTTGTTTTTTCATAAAAAAGTGGGTTCATTTTCATAGAAAACTAGAATTATATTATAAAATCCCAAAAAATTACAAATGAACAGTCTCTTCGAAGACTTTTTATGTTCTTTATCACAATAAACAATAAATTGAAGCTATGTGCCAAGTTAGTAGAAAATAACAAGGAACTAATCACAATCATAACACGTAATTTGAGACGGGTAAGTCCTGAATGTCGTATAAAATTTGCAACCTTGTTGATCATGTACATAATTAATTTTAGGTATTGAAATATCACAATCGCCAGAACGTTGAGATTACATTTGAAATAATTACTGGTGTAATGGAAGGAAGCGAAATTTTAACAATAAAACATTTGAGAATAAACACAAAAGTTTTCAAGTATACTCTAAGTTGTATTCCAACAAAACGACATGGATGGGAAAAGGATATCGAATAGGTAATGTTTTTGTTTTGGTTGGCTTGTAGCACAAGCTATAGAGTAGTGTCTGTGGCGATAAATGTACCAAGAACTACCGTTTATCGTGCATGTAAGAGTTACCTTGATCTATTCCAAAACTTAATGCGGAAACAATTCAGTTGCCAGCTCAAAATGAATTACCGAATATTGAAAACCGATTTGCATCACGAGCCTCTTCAACGGTATTTGTAAAACCGCACCAACTGCGATCGATGGAACACACATCAAAATAAAATGTCCCGTAGAGCATCATAATGCATACATCAACGAAAAATTAGATTATTCTATACAGATGCAAGGTAATGTGTTTATATTTTAACAAGTCTGATTTTGATTATAATTTTTTTAGCAATTTGTGATGCTGATAAAAAGTTCGGTAGAATGACCAAAAAGTGTTGCGTAACAGCAATGTATATAAACAAAGTAAATATCCCCCGACTGTCTATTTTCTACTTGGTGACAGCGGGTATAAATGTTGTTTCAACCCAATCGGTATCATAACACCCTACGAAGGTAATGCAACAGACGCACAACTCAAATTCAATTATCTATATAGTAAAGGTATAGAATTTGTACAGAACAACCATTTGGTCTTCTGAAAACAAGATGGAGATGTATTTGTTTAAGAAGTTTAATATCAGTTAAACTGTAATATCAGCTGCTGTGTTCTTCATAACATATGTATTATTTATTGTTGGAGATAGTTTAGAAGAATTAGAAGATGAGTGCAACATAGTAGTAGAAACGGACTATAACTATGCAAAGGATATTTGTGAAGAAAAAGATAGTATGGATGCGATATTGCTTCGAGACAATATTGTTTAATTTTCATAATCCTCAGAAGTTAACATCAGGAAAATATTGCTTACAAACTTTTCCCATGAGCTTGCTACTTTATTTTAATTCAAATAAAATTTGGCTGTCCCGTTCAACTAAATAGTTTAATTGGTTTTTATTTTTAGTAACTACCCTAGCGGCAGATGTCGGTTTTGTAGTTTTGCAGTTACATGAAGACTGCATAGGTTTTTCTAAAATATGTTCCTTATTTGAAATTCATTGAATTAAATTTGGTGGCCTTATGTTATGCTTCGCTTTCATGAAATCCTTTATTAAAGTAAAAAAATCCCAGCGGCAGGTATATCCGCTAGAAATAGGTAGATTTCGGGGTCAGACGGTTTTGTGTCCAAATAAAATTAGATAAGTCAGATTAGTTTAAATAAAAAATATAAGTGGAAACAGAATAATTCAAAAATCCCAGCGGCAGGTATATCCGCTAGAAATAGGTAGATTTCGGGGTCAGACGGTTTTGTGTCCAAATAAAATTAGATAAGTCAGATTAGTTTAAATAAAAAATATAAGTAGAAACAGAATAATTCAAAAAAATTATCGAACCAAATTAAATACATTATCCGAACTAACTCCATCAATACAATTTCGGAACAGTTTTATTTAAGTTGGTTTAAACTACTTTTAATAACATATTAAATCCACCAAAGATCAAATGAACTACGTCACAACTACAATTATACCATCACACATAATTTATAATCAAACATTATCAAACAATTTTATTTCAAAATCATCTTTTGTTGTTGTGTTTTTTTGTTCTTATTTAATCTTTTTTCAAACGGTTACTTAGTAAAAAAAAATAAAAACAAAAGAGATTTTGATAATTTTTCTATGGTATTAAATGGGTTGATATTTTTCTTGTAAGGGTTGCATTATAATGCTTATAAAAATGGAACCTTTTGGGTTAGAAAGCTGAAATTTTTTGAGGCTATAGCTGAAAAGTATGTTTAAAAGCTAAGATGAATTTAAATAACATAAACTGAAACATGATGAAAGCATTGCCTTTTGCGTTTGTTTTCATTTCAACAGCCGTAAGGTCTCAACCGTTAGACTTAAACTATTATTTTTGAAAATGTTGGAAAGATTTATATTTTAAATACGTGAAAAAAAGTTTTCAAATATGAGCTTGGCCATTTCAGCTAGATCAAGGGCAGCAAAGTTTAGTAAATTTTTAAAACAGCTGATTTTTGAGGAACCTGAAACGCCAAAGTGGTCATCTGGATAAAAATGATAAAAAAAGGTTCAAATATTCAATATTTTTAAATTTTATTAAAATATTATTATTCAAACGGAAGTTATAGCGCCCTAGATTATTCGACTTTTTAGACTCTAGCCGCTTAACCGGTACCCGGATATGGCCAGTTCACGAACTTGTCCAAGACATTATTTGCCGAAACATACACAGAAAATTATTTTGGTGTAGGTCGAAAAATTCAACCGTGAGAGTGCCGCTAAATTCCGTTATACCTCATATCGTTATATATATATATATATATATATATATATATATATATATATATATATATATATATATATATATATATATATATATATATATATATATATATAAATATATATATATATATATATATATATATATATATATATATATATATATATATATATATAATTAGGTAGATTTCATATAAAAATCTACCTATTGCAATGGGCTTTATCTCGGAATTTCGGAAAAATTTTGATGCCAAACGACTATTTGTGATAAGCGGAGATGGAAAAACAAAAAAAAAAAAAATTATATATATATATATATATATATATATATATATATATATATATATATATATATATATATATATATATATATATATATATATATATATATATATATATATATATATATATAACGATATGAGGTATAACGGAATTTAGCGGCACTCTCACGGTCGAATTTTTCGACCTACACCAAAATAATTTTCTGTGTATGTTACGGCAAATAATGTCTTGGACAAGTTCGTGAACTGGCCATATCCGGGTACCGGTTAAGCGGCTAGAGTAATTTCAGCTTTCTAACCCAAAAGGTTCCATTTTTATAAGCATTATAATGCAACCCTTACAAGAAAAATATCAACCCATTTAATACCATAGAAAAATTATCAAAATCTCTTTTGTTTTTATTTTTTTTACTAAGTAACCGTTTGAAAAAAGATTAAATAAGAACAAAAAAACACAACAACAAAAGATGATTTTGAAATAAAATTGTTTGATAATGTTTGATTATAAATTATGTGTGATGGTATAATTGTAGTTGTGACGTAGTTCATTTGATCTTTGGTGGATTTAATATGTTATTAAAAGTAGTTTAAACCAACTTAAATAAAACTGTTCCGGAATTGTGTTGATGGCGTTAGTTCGGATAATGTATTTAATTTGGTTCGATAATTTTTTAGGTAGATTTCATATAAAAATCTACCTATTGCAATGGGCTTCATCTCGGAATTTCGGAAAAATTTTGATGCCAAACGACTATATGTGATAAGCGGAGATGGAAAAACAAAAAAAAAAAAAATTATATATATATATATATATATATATATATATATATATATATATATATATATATATATATATATATATATATATATATATATATATATATATATATATATATATATATATATATATATATATATATATATATATATATATAACGATATGAGGTATAACGGAATTTAGCGGCACTCTCACGGTCGAATTTTTCGACCTACACCAAAATAATTTTCTGTGTATGTTTCGGCAAATAATGTCTTGGACAAGTTCGTGAACTGGCCATATCCGGGTACCGGTTAAGCGGCTAGAGCCTAAAAAGTCGAATAATCTAGGGCGCTATAACTTCCATTTGAATATTAATATTTTAATAAAATTTAAAAGTATTGAATATTTGAACCTTTTTTTATCATTTTTATCCAGATGACCACTTTGGCGTTTCAGGTTCCTCAAAAATCAGCTGTTTTAAAAATTTACTAAACTTTGCTGCCCTTGATCTAGCTGAAATGGCCAAGCTCATATTTGAAAACTTTTTTTCACGTATTTAAAATATAAATCTTTCCAACATTTTCAAAAATAATAGTTTAAGTCTAACGGTTGAGACCTTACGGCTGTTGAAATGAAAACAAACGCAAAAGGCAATGCTTTCATCATGTTTCAGTTTATGTTATTTAAATTCATCTTAGCTTTTAAACATACTTTTCAGCTATAGCCTCAAAAAATTTCAGCTTTCTAACCCAGAAGGTTCCATTTTTATAAGCATTATAATGCAACCCTTACAAGAAAAATATCAACCCATTTAATACCATAGAAAAATTATCAAAATCTCTTTTGTTTTTATTTTTTTTTACTAAGTAACCGTTTGAAAAAAGATTAAATAAGAACAAAAAAACACAACAACAAAAGATGATTTTGAAATAAAATTGTTTGATAATGTTTGATTATAAATTATGTGTGATGGTATAATTGTAGTTGTGACGTAGTTCATTTGATCTTTGGTGGATTTAATATGTTATTAAAAGTAGTTTAAACCAACTTAAATAAAACTGTTCCGAAATTGTATTGATGGAGTTAGTTCGGATAATGTATTTAATTTGGTTCGATAATTTTTTTGAATTATTCTGTTTCTACTTATATTTTTTATTTAAACTAATCTGACTTATCTAATTTTATTTGGACACAAAACCGTCTGACCCCGAAATCTACCTATTTCTAGCGGATATACCTGCCGCTGGGATTTTTGAATTATTCTGTTTCTACTTATATTTTTTATTTAAACTAATCTGACTTATCTAATTTTATTTGGACACAAAACCGTCTGACCCCGAAATCTACCTATTTCTAGCGGATATACCTGCCGCTGGGATTTTTTTTTTTTTTGTTTTTCCATCTCCGCTTATCACAAATAGTCGTTTGGCATCAAAATTTTTCCGAAATTCCGAGATGAAGCCCATTGCAATTGGTAGATTTTTATATGAAATCTACCTAAAAATGCCAGTTACTGGCAGTTAATAAGTGTGCACAGTGTGCACCTTCATCTGTTTTAGGTTCTAGTAATCTTTATATCTTTGTATTAAATTTCTCCATTTTTTCGCAGTCCTTTATCATAATCTAATGATGCAGCAATATTTCTAAAATAAATTATAAAATGTATATATATTGTTATTGTATTTATATATTTATATACGTTATTATACAAACTTTTAGAGTGTATTTATTTGCTTACCTCCACAAAATTTTCGGTTGCACATATTTTTGAAAAAAGTTCGTATCAGTTTCAATTCTTAAATGTATTAGCTTGAAGATATTATCTGTTGACCCTATACATTGATTTGCATTAAAATGCCTATATAAATATAATATAATGTAAATAAACATTTTAAATTAATATTTCACTTACATCTTGAACTATTATTCCTTTTATATATTCTTAATTTATTTTTGCTTTTATATTCAAAAAGCTCTGCTGTATTCTGAAATGTCAAAAAACAAATATCGTTTCAAAAATTTAGAATAAAATGGCGGCAATAGTCAATTTTTAGTACTAATAAGGGCCGATTGAATGCGGATAGAAGATAAATTGTCGTTTGCATTGTTAGAACAACAAATTAATTCGAGATTAAAATTATATTTTCTGGTTTATTCCTTCTTTTTCTTGAATACAGAAACAAAGGATAAAACAATCTGTTTTTTCCTTGGCATGCGCATAGCAGAACAATTTTGTTTTGAATTTGTGGTTATTTTTGAATTTAAATTTCTGCGTTTCTAAAATTTGTTTTTTGATAAAAATTAATAGTAAAATAAATAATATTTTTAATATAATTTTAATATGTACAATTTATAATTAAACTTATTTAATAGAAAAGTAAAAGAAAAAGTATTGCCACCTATAAATTTACTGTTATAAACTGCAATAAAAACAAAAATAAAAAAAATTCTATCCGTGTTCATACAATGGACGAAAAATAAAATCCTCGGATGAAGATGAAACTTTATTCTCAGATTTTTTTCTATCCATCCTTGTTCATACAATCGAACCTAAATAGCATGGATTGGAACACAGTCTTAAAAAAATAAATAATTTACTTATTCAATTTTTTTAAATTTGGATGAAAGCAAAATAATGTTGGATAGACATTTACTAGCATTTTTGTTTATAATATTTAATTTTTTTTACTACTAATTTCAAACATTTTCAACAAAACCTTAAAGTTTGCGTCTTTAAATTTAGCTGACTTTGTAAATTGTATACAACCCGAATTAAGTTAATTCGCACGCAGTTTTTTCTTTTATTTTAAATAAAAAGTGTTGGGTTATATGGGTTTACACTTTACAATATGTGTCACAACAACACATAAGTACCTTTTAAGACGTAGGTCCTACAACAACTTGCGCTCCAAGGTGTTGATGAACGCTTTTTTTAAACCTCTACCTCGGAGTAGGTCATTTGAAACTATG
This sequence comes from Diogma glabrata, assembly GCA_963693315.1. NCBI lineage: Eukaryota > Metazoa > Arthropoda > Insecta > Diptera > Cylindrotomidae > Diogma > Diogma glabrata. The sequence continues at coordinate 213,855,393 of OY856186.1, forward strand.
ACACCCAATAAACGAATGTTTTTACATTCACCTATTGGTTCATCACACATACTGAATAAAATATCTTTGGGGAACTCAGTCTTTGATCTGGAACAATCAACAGCTGTGTTTTGGTAGAGTTGAAATTGACCAGGCTTTGGTCACCCCAATCGGCGACTATTTTTAGGTCTTGATTCACGTTTATGCCAGCGTCTCTTCGGGCGGGATTAATTCGTTCGTGCATTTTACCTTTTGAAGTAAGGGGCTCGAACGACTTGTGCAGAGTACTATCATCTGCAAAACTATTTATTGGGTTGCTGGTGATTTTCAGAAATTCGTTGATATAAACCAAAAATAGGGTTGGGGACAATACTGAGCATTGAGATATACCAGCGTTAATTAGTTTAGACTCAGACGAAAATCCGTCTAAGGACACCGAAATGTATCGGTTGGATAGAAAATTTTGAATCAGCTTCACAACATTGGGATGAAAACCATACGCAACGAGCCTGTTGATTAAGTTGGCATGCCAGACTCGATCGAATGCCTTGGAGATGTCTAAAGCGATAACATATGTTTCACCACCTTTATCAAGTATGCTGTTCGTACAATGCGCTACATAGTTGAATATATCGGTAGTTGACTTTTTGTTTCGAAACCCGTATTGGCTGTCGGCTATTAAATGATTTACTTCCAGAAATTTTGAAATGTGTGTATTAATACATATAATGCTCGTAGACTTTGGATAGGACCGATAGTAAAGCTATTGGCCTATAATTTGAGATATCGGACTTTGGTCCCTTTTTGGGGACGGGCTGGACATTTGCCAACTTCCAGCACGAGGGAAATATACCAGATTCGTAGGATTGGTAGAATATCTTAGTCAAAGTTGGTGCAAGTTCTTTAGAAAAGGTTTTTTTAATAATGGGTGGAATGTTGTCCATTCCGGAGACAGTGTTGATGTTTAACCCCTTTAAAAAATTGGCGACTATTTTGGGTTTGAGGTGGAGTTCATTCATATTAACTGCTGAAGACTGGATTTGGGGTATTTCTTTAGGAGTTTCCAAAACAGTGGAGTTCAGAGCAAAGCGTTCAGCGAACAAGTTAGCTTTTCTTGCGAGATCATTGACGATTGAATCACCATCAATAATAGGGGGAATAGAAGATTTTGTGCCAGAATTTAAAGAATTAATAGCACTGTAGAAACTCTTGTCAGAAATAGACATAGACGTAAGTTTTGAAGCTTTCACTCTGTCAATTTCAGACTTTTCGTTTGAGATAATCTGGTTAGATATTTTATTGGCCTTTAGATATTGGGATCGATTAGCGGGCGTTTTGTTTTGAATCCATATGTTAAATGATCTACATTTGATTCTAAGTGCCGCTTTTGCAGCTTTCGAATACAAGTATTTTTGTTTGGGTTTTACTATGGAAAAAGGGGCGAATTTATTGATAGCAAATTTGATGGTTTCTGTAAAGTTTTGAGCAGAAACATTTACATTGTCAGTGTAAAAACAATGACGGTCGAAAGGGAAAACATGGAAAAATTTTGAAGACCATTCTTATCCATTTTTGAGTAGTGAAATATTTTACGGGGTTTGGGAGCTGTAGTTTTAAGTAAATCAGTTTTGATAACTGATGAAATTAAATAATGATCAGAATTTCCAATACTACCTTTCGCGACATCGACACTCGTAATATCTTGCATTGTGTTGAAATAGAGATCTGAAAGAAAACTATTATCTCCACAATTACGGATAGTGAAAGTTGGGTTTTTAACAAGGCCCTGAGACGCGGCAAAAATTTCTGCCACTTTTCCACTATTGTCAACATCGTCAGTCGATTTGGAGAATTCCAATCATGATTTTTTGTGGACGTTGAAGTCACCGGTAACGATAACCTCACAATTAGGGGACTTTGCTCTAATATCGTCCACAATTTTTGTCAGTAAATTAAAAAAGTTTGCGTTACGTTGTTTGGGGACCGGTATAAAGCTATTGTAAAAAAAAGTAATTTCTGGAAGACAAATCTTTAAAACCATTGTATTGAAGCCATCACCGTGTAGCTCAAAATTTGGAAAGCGTGTGTACGCAACACTCTCATGAATGAATGCGCATACGCCCTGATGGAGTTTGAAAGCTGATTCAGGCCTCTATTTGGAATTAAGCGATTCTATAGAGAGAACATTTTCAGAAACTTGTGTTTCTGTAAGGAATAGAATGTTCGGTTTGTTGTGCTCAAGATGATGTTGCACGTGGTCATGGTTAGCGTTCAATCCGCAGATGTTTTGAACGTGTATTTTAAAATTGTTGTTTGATTCATATATGTGTTATCCCTGCAAATACCGTGGACATGCCACTTTATGGGTGGGTGAATTGCGCATATTTGCTTTACCACATGCAGACTTATATCCTTTCTGTTGTACTCCCACATATGTATCAAAACCCAGGTAAGAATTAGCTATTGGGCCAAGCCTGGGCCAAGTCCGCGCCACAGCTTTTGGGGTTTGGGCCAGACTTAACATTTTCAAACGGCCCAAGCTTGGAATGATGTCCTGGGGCCAAGACTGGCAGACCAGACTTGGGCCAAGTCTGGAAAATCAGACTTGGGCCAAGTCTGGCAAATTAAATATTACATTAAATATAACATATTAAATATTATATATTACATTAATTAAATATTTCGTGAAATATTTTAAAACTATAAATTTCATGAAACTTAGAATCACTATAACAATGCATAACCAGCTGGTAAATAATGTGTAATATAATAAACTGAATCTTGGTTCAATCTAGGCATTTACAACTGGCCCAGACTAAAACCGGAGTTAACTAGCCAAGGCTTGGCTCGCGAATACTGGCCCGAGGTTGGCCCAATGTTTAACATTGGCAGTTCCTACCCGGGAAGGTTTATTTATTAATGTTTTATTAAAGAATAGATAACTAAGCAAAAAATCTTATCATACAATAAAATATGACATATGCCAATATTTCATGACAAGATGAAGAAATAATAACATAATAAGTGAAAAACAAATTTTGAGAAATTTGCAGAAAACAAAACAAAACTAATGGCCAATAATCCAGCTGATGCAGCCCACCCCAGACGCACCGCTCACCACTTTAATCGAGGCAAAAAACCATACATAGTTATATGTTGGTCTGATTCCTCGGAAGAGCTACTGAGTGGTACTACTACGGAGCGCTATAGTTGCAGAAAAAAGTTGAAGCGGCAGGATGTCCGCTAGAAATACATAGATTTCGAGATCAGACAGTTTTGTGAACAAGTCGAATCTGATATATCAGATTAGTTTAAGTAAAAAAACTAACTACAAACAGATATCAAATAAATTTTAAAAAGAAAAATTATAGCTACATATATGCAATTTTGGAACGTTTTTACGAACAGAAACAAAAATATCAAATCTATCACAGAACATATGTGTGACAATGTATGACAATATATTAAAAACAAGCCTACTCCATATAGAACGTTATCCAATTTCTACGAAACATCGAAATATTTTATTTCTAAGAAAAATAGTACATTTTGCTACAACAGATGAAACCACTGCTTTTTCGTGAGTGAAAATTTGTTCGCGCAATGCATCAAATTTGCATTTTTACCAACAAAAGCTAATTATTTTTACCATTCTAAAGCTTGAAAGTGATGTTTTAGGTTTCTTAATAATTTCAGCATCAATTTCTCAAAGAATTTCAACAATTATTCAAAATGGCCGGAGCAAAATACCGTCTTTTTTATTAAATTTACAGTTATATTACCAAAAACAAACTTTAAAAAAAAAAAATCAACTTCAGAAAAAAACACAAATGTATGTGTTTCTGTGGCTAAAAGTCACAATTGAGCATTGAATAAATATCTAAGGAAGAGTAACTAGACATTTTGAGTGAAGCATCTAATTTTTAGTATTGGTGAAGTTTGATAGTGCTTGCGTTTTAGCTGGGTGCTACTGTTTACAATTTGCATATTTATATTTTCAAAACAAATAAAAGAAATAATAAATGTTACATATAAATTTAAAAGCCTAATATGTTTGGATAAAATATTTCCTTATATTTTCATATATAAATATTTTTAATTGTCCATAAAACACAAATTTTAACCATATTGAATTACTTTAAGAACACCTTATACTCGGCTGTGATTACGTTTGAAATATGGTTTGACAACGATGGATTAAGAAAAATTACATTTATGTAGGGTAATAAAATATAAAATTTAACTAGAAAATAACAGTTTTTGTAAAGCAAATACTTTATGTTTTTGTTAAAACATCATTCTTAACCCTTTTTATGCGTAGTATTAGTCAAAATATTCTAATCATTGATATGAAATTCGATGATCAAATTTCAGTGTATTTAAGGTTATTTGTACATATTTTAATGCAACACTTCATTTTTATGAATAAACTACAGCACAAATACTAATAATTGTTTTGTAAAACATTAATTTAAACTTTAATTTTTATAAATTTTGTTTAATTTGAATATCTTAAAGTAAAATTTTGGATAAAAGCTATCATTTTATTTTAAAATACATAACGAAATATGTCAAATGTCATGGATGAAGAACGCACAGATATACAAATTACATACTTCAAAAAATATTCGTGTAGCCACACGTAATTATTCTTCCTTATATATTTATTCAATGCAATTGAGTTATTTTTCACTCTTTTGTGTTTCTGTTTGTTTTTTTCTGAAGCTGGTTTTATTTTTCAAAAAAAAAATTATTTTGCTAATATGTGATTTTGATATAAAAGACGGTATTTTGCTCCAGTCATTTTGAATAACTGTTGTAATTTTTTGAGAAAGTGGTGCTACAACTATAAAAAAACCTAAAACATAACTTTCAAGCCGTAGAATGGTAAAAATAATAAGATTTTGTTCGTAAAAATGCAAATTTTATGAATTTGCATCATTTTGAAGTCGCCATTTTGATTTTTTTTATCAATCATATAAATTTTTAAAGATAGTACTTTAAAATTCACAATCTATTTTTCAAAATTATTAGTTCTTGTTACTAGCTAGCTTCTACGTACGATGTTGAAAAATGTCGGGATTAACGCTTTATTTTGAAGGCGCTATTTTGAAAAATTTCAAAACGCCACGTGTCATTAGAAAGAAGACACTAATAAAAACATTTTAAGCGATCTCACGTTTTTTTAAACCCTTTTTCTAAACCTTTAAACCAAATTTTGGAGACTTATCAACGACTTTTTTATTTCTATCGGCGAAAGAAATTGTGCGAAATGGTTTTTGATAAAATCATAAATTAAAATAAAATTCATCATCGGTTTATGTTATTTTAATCGATATATTTTCTAATACAGTTCGCATAGTTTCCAAATAAAACAAATTTTTGGTTAATCCAAAATTAGAAAATCGTTAGCAATCTGGTAACAGATTTTGTCATGTGGCAACGACTTTAGACCAGTGTTTAACAACTGATTTCATGCTACGAACTAATAAATATTTTACATAGGTGAAGGTGCAGGTTATATCTTGTTCACACTTGCATACATAATGTAATTTAAAACAACCCTGTTGTTCGATGAACGAAATAAAGTTTAAAGAAACCAAAAATTAAAGAAACCAAAAATTTGCGGGAGAATAAAATTCATTAAGCACGAAACCAACACTACATTTTATCCTTCCGTCAGAGTAACATATATTAATTTCAATTGAATTATTTTAAAATTCATTGACGAAACAAGTAAAACGAAGAAAAAAAACATTTATTTATTTTTTTTGTACCATTAATTCCAAACAATTGAATAAATTTTATTTAATTTCGATACCTATTTAATTGTTTGGTGTTTTGAAAATGAAATTACCTACAATGAAAGACTTCAAAATTCTAACTACTAATACTAATGAATATTTATGGAACATCCGCATTAGTTTGAATTTAGTTTTTATATAATATAATCAGATCGAAAATATTTTTGTTGATTTTTTTTTTTAAATAAAATCAAATTATTTATAAAATATAATCAAACAAATATATTTCAGAGTTACATACAATCAAATAAATTCTTTTATACTTCGGCAACCATAAATATATATTTATTTTTGTTTTTTTAGAACCATAATAGTAATTTAAATGTAATTTAAATGTTTAATGAATTTTATTCACTCGAAAATTTGCAAATTTGTAAACTTATGCTCGAAAAATAAAATATATCATTAAACACTGGCCCAATAAAATACATTCTTATATTGTATTCCGCAGCAATCGCTCAACAGAACAAAATTAACAGCTGTTTATTTTATTCTATTAAGACTAACAACGCACACAATTATGTTAGTAAAAACAAGAATAAACTTATATTTGTAGTTACCGGAAGGATGCATTTTTGAAGTGAAAACTTCTTTAAGCGCGTTGTGCAATTTTGTATGGGAAAAAAATTTATATATTCGAGTTACCATTTTTACATTCAAATTTCGTCAGGCTTATTTATTTAAGTATAAAAAACCTTTATTCGGTCGTATCGTTTCAAATTGCAATATGGATATCGAGGTCGACTGAGGTTGGGAGAGGTCGAGAATCGAGAGTTTAATTCCTGGACGAATTTTAAAAAATTGATCTATAATGCAGTTTTTTTAAAGTTATATTCCTACTATCTTGTGCATTCGAGTCATCATTCTAAATAAATATTGAATACAGAAATTGAACATTGTTTTACATAAATTAGTGAATACGAATTAGTATTTATTATAAATTTACAGACCGAAAAACCTACATTGGGTTTCTAAATTATAAATTATAAATATAAATATCATCAAAATTTATAAAAAATTGAATATGTATAAAACTGAAAGTATTTCTGTTTGTCCTTTATGCATTAATACATTAATCATCATGAAAATTTGGGAAGCGGTTGTGTACACTAGCCCAAAAGTAAGTTGGTAATTTTCTATTTTTAAAAACTGCATCTCAGGGCCTTTATAGTTATCTTAAAGGATTTTGCCTAAATGTTGCAATTATTTAATTTGGTTTTTATTCAAATATCGTTTTAAACGGAAGTTTGCTTTGATCAATGTTTTTTTTGTTGAACATAATTTTTATCAAATTAAAAATAACGTAAGAAAGAAAGTATAACCTGAAACAATTACATTTTTATATCAAAATTATATGTATTGGAATTTAACACATCATGATGTTACAAATTTTATCATCTAAATCAAATATGTTGTTGGTTTGGAATTGTATGTAATACATATTTCTAAAATTAAGTGAAGACTTAATACTTGTAACTTGATACTTGATAGCATCGATTATATCGATTTAAAGCTCACAATTCCGAGACGGAAATCGCATAAATTCTATACAAAGAAGCATAGCTTATGTATGATTAAACATGGATGGCAAGCATGATAAATAACCTAATCAAAATGGTGTCGCTTAGCCGATAGTAATTTGCAAACGGCAACAACGCGCATTAATACCAATGAATTTACTTAGCTTTCCGCAGGAAAATTTGTAAAATTTAAAATTGTTGATCTATGGGTGGACAACCACGCGTACTGTAGTCCTTGCTTTTGGCATATGAGTTATCTTGATATATCGTATACTACTGGTAATAGCAGTGAAATCTCATTAGCCAAAGTGATTTCTTAGGGGTGCTGGCGGATGAAGTTTTTTTCAATCAACGATACCATCCCTTAGTCTCAGTTATGGAATATTCTTTGATGACACGCTATTAAAATAAAATGTTTTTATTATTAGAAATTACAATGTGTGTCACAACAACACATAAAAAACTTTTAAAAACAAGGTCCCACAACAACATGCTTTTTTAAGGTGTTGATAGACGCATATTTTTATATGTTATATTTTGATTATTTTAAATATAAAAATGTATATAATAGTTGCTTGGAATCCTGATAGATGTGAAACCCCAGAATAATTTTAATGATTTTAATTTAAACATTCTGAAATTTTAATTTGCAATGCTACAATAATTGGAAGATACAAAAAATTAAAAAACACAGCTATTTCACAGTTTTAAGTTTTCACTTCTGTCGGCAGTCCTTAAGACTGCCTTCTTTTTTTTAAATACTCACACACACGCATTGATATTGTACTTTGCCTGGAATAAAATAAAAGCTTTTTCTACAATTATAAGTGCCGAATTAACTGATGTGATTGGATAAAGGTAACAAATGTGTTTAATTATAATATTAAAAATAACAAAATATGTGATACAATGTATTTTATATGTATTATATGTATATGTATTATATGAAATATATATTTACATTATTCCTAATTTTTATAACAGCAGCAGTTCTTTCAATCGAGGCTTTTTTAATTGAAGGTTCTTCTATATGAGAAATTTAACCAACATTAAAATTAGACTATAGTAGATTGTATTACTAGTGCGAATGCGTTTTCCAAACAAGAGTTAGTTTGCCGCACGACCGTAGGGAGTGCGGCAATAACTCGCGTTTGGAAAACGCATTCGCACTAATAATACACACTATTTTTTGTAACAAATGCATAAAATTTATAAATATTTATTTAATTGTTAATTTAATCATTTATTTAACAAAGTTATAAACAAATTTGAGATATTTAAATAATTAAAGTGCGCCATTTTCGTTATAATAGTTGTAAATTATAAGAATCCAACTACCGGTAAAAAATAAACATAAGAATCCAACCAACGGTTTTATAAAAAAACATAGGAATCCAATAAGAGCTGTCAAAATTGTAAACTTTGAAAACCCAAATAAATTATTTTTTCTCGCAATTTCAAATGATGCAATGTGTTTAAGTTGTTTTTACTATATGGTAAGATTTAAATTATTATTTTGATATTTTAGTGCTATAAAAATATTATATATAGGACAGATTTAACTACAAATCTCACATGCAGGCGGTGTGCGTGCCAGGCATACAAAATATTTTGTGGTCATATGTGCGGAAAAGTAGTTTTTTCTTTTATTCTATTCTAGTACAAAATTGAATATTTTTTATGCATGTGTTACAAAAAATAATTTGTTTCCCGAATAGAAGAACCGGTTCTTATGTTCGGAGAAAGATGGTAGTGTCATTTTCATATCACTAACCAATAATTAACTTTAATTAATACTAATATTTTTGATGTATATAAAGTAATATCTTATTATGATACCCTCTGTAAATAACCAACGATATGGCGAAAACATTCCATTAGATACATTAACTGATAAGAACAAACATTACTTAGTTTTATTGTTTTAATGTGGGGAATTCCAATACAAACATTAAGCCATTGTGTGAAATCATAAACTTATAGGCTTTTGCGTTAGTCTGTTTTAAATCTTGATAATTTTGACAATGACAATGAAACATTCAACAATGAAATGATTTACTTTATATGAAACAAACGTTATGGAATTAGAATTATAGACGTTATGGAGTTTTAAACATTCTGATTCAGGTGAAATCGAATCATCTTTTAACGATCCATCTATTAAGAAAATTCAAATTATGGTAGTTCGTTTTATTACCATTTCGGCTTTCGGAACATTTGTTGCTAACCACCACGTTACATAGCAACTGTCAAAATAAATTATCCAATTTTTATCGAAGATTATCTATTATATTGTTATCATTTGAAAAAGTAAACAAAAGTCCCGGGCATTATTTGATAAAAATGCACTATAAAACAAGCAATATTTGAAATACTGCATAAATTTTATGATAAAACCAAAATTATCGTTATCGTTGATAACCCAAAATTATAAAAGTAATTAATAATGCATTCAAATTGCATTGATTAAGTAATATCAAAAAACAAAATTTAAAAAGCTAATCAGTAATTGTTTCAATAAATTTTTTGAGTCAGTGTATTAATTTTTCTCAATTGGTTTGTTTTTGTATTCATTTTCATATGGCAATTGGCAACTCAATTTTTAGAGTTTGTTATTTAGTTTTTGAGGAAAGGTGAATGAATGATAGATAAAAAGATCGATTTTAGATTAGTTTATCAGCTAAGCATTTATTGAGCGAGTGAGCATGAAGGTGAAAAGGTAAGAAATCTTTTGACAATTAAGATAACAACATGGGTATTATGTGATATACTCCGAAAGATTGATCCACCAGCAACAGGATGAGAAAGGTTTCAAATTGGAGGAAAAGGTTTTAAAAAACATGTTCTAATTTTTTTTAATAAAAAACACTATGCATTATATATTACAATATGTATCACAACAACACATAAAAATCTTTTAAGACCAAAGTACTACAACAACATGCGTTCTAAGCTGTGTTTTAATGCAATTTTGTGTAGATTTTTGAGTATCTTATGACAAATTTCTTTTGTGCCATCAACAACCTAACTCACAATTGTCTGTAGTCTACAGATCCAAAACAATTTTAAAAAAATGTTATGCCCCTTTAGTCTGGTCCAACATGAATGACGATGGTTGATGGTTTGCAGATGAAACTTTAGCAAAAAGAATCGATATTCAAAATCCAGTAGAAGGAACTGCGAGTAAAATTTAAAGTGTGTTGAACAAAACAGTGGCAGCCTGGAATACGAACAGTCATTGTTTATTAGAACGAAACTTTACACTGATAGTTTTAGACAGTTTTAATCGACGTGCTTTATGCGAGAAGGCTTTTTACGATAACCCTTGTGGGTTTACTTTCAATAGAGAGAGTATAAGTCTTCCTTGAACAAGGATGTTGTATACGTACCATGCTAGATGTGTCCGAACACCAACAGCGTCCGATGATGTGTTCCATCGTTTTCGCTTTAAGGTTGCCAAAACTGCATCGGTCGAAAGCTGATTAATATCAGTGTACAATGGATCATGTTTTTTACGCAGAAACCTAGTATCTAGACTTTCTTTAGATGCTGCCAGGCATATTTTCCACTTAATATCGTTTTGACCGACAGTAACAAAATTGCACTAAGCATTTGCTTCATCCTGTAACACTAAAGAATTGTGAGACCCTTAGTTTTTCTGGGTATAAATCAACAACTACAAGTAAACGCTCGAAAGAGGATGTAGCTTTCTAAATGTTTATCATGACTGACTAGAAAATATATTTTGACAAAAAAATGTTTTTCTGCAAACGACTGTAAAATTTAACTTTACTGTCGCTATAGGGAGAAGGTTAAAGTCCTACTTTTTTGACATATATAATCAAAGCGGCTGAAAAGTATCGTCATTTTTTTACGGCGGTAGTAAAGTAACTTTCATATTTTACGGCGGCAGTAAAGTAACTCTTATTTTTCACGGCGGCAATTAAGTAACTTCATATTTATAAAAAATTTAAACGTTTGCTGAAAAAATAGTTTATTTAATTCGGAGCTGAAGTGAGTTTTTGTTATTCGCCTTTAATTGTAGACTTCAAGCTGTAGACTCAAAACAAAAAGTAAAGCACTTTAGCTCCTAATTAAATAATATACTATTATCAAAAGATACACGAAATACTGTTGATAGGCCAAATGACATTAAAGTTCCTACTTTTCGGCCTCTTTTGAGTTTGTTATGTTTGAGCTAGCAAATTATTTTGTTTTAAAATATCAAACTTGTATTAGCAGTTCTTGAATATACAAAGTCTAGAAGCCCACAGCTTTTTTCATCATAAAACTATTGCTGCTTTAAATTGTGAAAAAATGCTAATAATTTGAAATCAATACAATCTTGAACATATGCTGGATTCTATATGCTAGATAAACGCAGTACTTTAGCTGACATTAGTTAAAAATTATAAGATTTTATGCAAATTAATGATGAATTCATGAACTTTAATGCTCAATAAAAGCATTTCAAGGTGAAAGTAATGAACATAAGGCCAACATTAGTATAATTTATTTCGATCGATTGAGCCTTGATGAACCATAATTTAAAGTGGATCAACTTGAAAATCAATTTAAATAATTAGCCATGAATACAGATGTAACGATATTACCTCAAAGCTTCCCATTTATAATCACATTCCAGATATTCAAATGATTGAATGTATATCAAACCATCTTGATTAATTGTATTAATCCATTCATTTGTATTTTGCAGTTCATTGGGTTTCACAGAAGTGTACATGGTTTACCAAAATGGAACCCATGAAACACAAGGTACCAAATCAGAGAAGTTATAGGTTTCTTAACAAATAGTCACTTATACGTAGATACCGTGTTTGCAAAAGGATTTGTACTCACTGGCATTGATAAAGTTACGAGTTCGAATCCCCAAACCGAAACACGAAAAAAGAGCAAAACAGAGTTTTCTCTGAAATAAAATATCTTCAAACCATATCTTTGAATTGAAAAAATTCAAATTTTTTTTTTTTTTTTTTTAAATAGTAATAGGGTTTAGAATATGTGTCACAACAACACATAAATACCTTTTAAGACCTAGGTCTAGACCTGGATCCCACAACAACTGGCGTTCTAAGGTGTAGATTAACGCCTTTTTTAAACATGTGCGGGTTGAAGCGGGCTGAGACTAAGTGTTCCGGCAAACTATTCCATTTGTACGCAGTTCGGACAAAGAAGTCTCTCTGCGATCTGCCAGTATGACAGCGCGGGATCTTTACCGTTTCACCGGTTGCGGCAGTCGATTGGAACGGGGGTAAGAATAAGTTTGAGGCATGATGCCGCTGATTCCATCTGAGCACTGCTGATGACGATATTTGTAAAAAACAACGAGGTCAGCAACAGTGCGACGATGTTGTAAGGAATCAGGTTTTGATGTCAAAGTTCGATCACCCACAATTCGTATAGCCCGCTTTTGAACAGAGTCCAAGAGGGCCAAGATGGAGATAGAGTCAGCACCCCAAGCTTGACAGCAGTACTCCATACAGGGACGAATATAGGACTTATAAACATGGAGCAATTGGTATGGAGTGAAAAATTTTTTGCATCTATTTAGGAGGCCGAGTTTTTTAGACGCGCTTTTTGCCATCGCCATTGCATGATCGTTCCAGAGTAGGTCATTTGAAACTGTGACACCCAATAAACGAATGTTTTTACATTCACCTATTGGTTCAATTACTTCCTTAATCCTTAGTTACTCACAAAAATCCCGAATAGTCACTTACTTATATTATCATGTCTGTTGATGGTCAATAGGTAAGTCATCACCTACAGCAAAATAAACATTTACGATAAACTGTAAAACACTTTAGTACCGGTGACATGTTGTAACATCGAAGTTTTCGATGTTCGATGAAGTATCGAAATTTTCTATCAATCGGCATGTTGTAACATTTTCAACCATCTTTTTTTTCGATTCTCTATTAATAGACTTAACACAAAAAGTAATGCACTTTAGCTCCTAATTAAATAATATACTATTATCAAAATATACAGATGCTTCTCATTCACACCATCTTAATATATATAATAACTATGTTTTTAACACTTCCCTATATTTTTCCGTTATGCATACCAGTTGGTCTATCATTCCAAATAGTTTTAAAGATTTTCGATCAATTAGGTTTAAAGTTACGGAAGAAAATAAAAAATACATAAAACACTATTATTCAAAATTATACAAAAAACAGTGAAGTATAAAACTTCAAAATACACTTTAAACTTTAAAGGAATACCGAATTGGAGCCATTTTATATGATACCCTACTTGACTCGATAAAAACATGGATTTTCTTAAAGGCCACATCGTAGCCTAGTAAAACAAACGAAAATAACTTTAACCCACCATCTCCGTTAGTTTTACACGCATCACAAATTTAAGACCCATAAGATTTATAGAAGATAATCGATTTAATGGGAAAAACATGTTTTACTCGCACCAATAAGAGTTCGTTATAAAAAACGGAAACCTAAAAAGAGAACAATGACATGCCATGACGACGAACGAAAGGCAACACAAAAGTTTTGTTATTAGGTGCGTTCGATTTGACTGAAACAACTGAAAAAACAACAACAATTGCATTTAATTTATTAGTTGCATTAGTTGCTTCAGTCAAATCGAACACGGCTATTATATTCATAAATAGGCTGGATTAATAAAAATAATGTTGTTATGTTAAATCCTTCTCTTTTTAATGAAATCAATCGCAGTTCTGAAGATAAAATCGAACACGATAACATATAATCATAAAGTAATAACAATATTATATGCGATTTTTTATTTTCTTTTTACACGTACAAAAAAAATAAAATACATTATCCAATTATTTTGATTCTTTGAAAAGTCGTATAAATTTAAAAAAAAAATCAATAATTCTGTAACTGAAATTTTTATTCTTAAATTTAATAGCATATATACAGTAATGTATGTTGTAATCGTGAAAAACATATTAATGGTATTGTTTTTTATAATACATATATGATATATCTAATTAAACTTTATTTATCATGTAGGAATAGTCTCGGCGACATCCCGACTAGAAATTAGATCAGTATAGGGTCCGATCCGGATCAGGATTGCCTGAAGACTGATCAGGGATGAATCAGGCCTCCTGATCCGGACATGATGAAAAATCGTCACGCCGTACAGGATCCGTACAGGATCCGTTTAAATGATCCATGCCGGATCCATTTCAAAGATCCATTCCGGATCCATTTCAAAGATCCATTCCGGATCCATTTCAAAGATCTATTCCGGATCTATCTTAAAGATCCATGCCGGATCCATTCAACAGTTTCATGTCCGGTCTGGTCAAGAGATCCATACCAGATCCGTTCAAACGTTTAGAATTAATTTTGTTCTTAAATATTAATTTGACATTAAATAAATGAAAAAAATATTACCATTTTTCCTTAATTTTGTTCATAATTTCAAGTACACTTCAAATGCTTATAAATTTAAACACTCAGAAAAAAAAGATAGCTTATTTAACGTAAAGTATATGTAAATTTAACTGAAAATGACGTACGAATTGAGCCAGCGGAGGCATAAGTAAACTAAACAAAATTGACTAAGTAAAATCTACTTAAAAGCATGTAAAACATTTTGCGCTGTTATGCTACTATTATGCTACCATCTTGTCTCACCAAAAAAATGAAAAAAATTTAGTTTTTTTGCAATTATTAATCGTTTTTTTATCAATTCAGGGTGAGAGAATTTTATACACGGCAATGATTAACAGCGGTTAAGAAGGGCCCTGTAAAGATAAAATGCTATTTATTATTAATATTTATTTTGGACTTAACCCGGATTCAATCCCCAGACCTCTGTGTGCAAGGCAGCAGCATTAACCATTCGTCTATCTAAATAATTATTTACATCAATTTATTTATGAATATTATGTTGATGCTTAAGTTTAGGACGTTCGAGGGTTCGATTCACAGACTGACCACTATTTATTTTTATTACATTTTTATTATTTTTTTAAAATAACATAAAAATGATTCCTTTTTATTCATAAAAATTCAATTTCATAGCATTTCAATTTATCGATACTGTAGTTATTTTAAAATTATATAGACCTAAACATTTCAAATTTATTCCGACAATAATAATAATGTAACTAAGGTAACACAGAAATAACAATTATATATATGTCAAATTCTTTTTGCCAAAACATTGTTCTGACATTTTTTGCTCTCAGATCAATTTATTATTTGACATTACGTGTTTTATTTGGTCAAAAAGGTCACCCTAAAAAGATTTTTTTGAATCTAGATTTTTAGGTATAGAGCAAAACATAAAATACAATAAAAAAAAAGAAATACATATATCTCTCAAAATTAGTAAACAAACAAAACGCCACGCCAAAACGTAAGAACATGTGCTGCATAAATTGACAGCTATACATATGTAAATTTTACTATTATTTTAAGTAAAATTTACGTTTTATATGACTTTAATACTCGAAGTCATACGTAATTTTCAAACTATGAAAACGTAAATTAAAAGATGCCTTAGTAAAAAGTACGTATCATATAAGCAATTTCCAGCATACTTAAGTTAATCTCTTTGGGTAAATAGTGGATTATATATACGCGTGTGTATAAGTATGTTTAGCACTATTTGCCATGTAAATTTAGCATTTTTCGACGGTTATGTTTTACCGTATAGCTGTTTTGCGCATAAGTAACAAACGCATCGTTTTTTTTCTGAGTGCCGCAAGTTTGTTAATTATTTCTTATTTTTATTTTATTTAGTCCAAGTTTTGGCATTATTGATGATTTTTCCAATGGTATCATAAAACTCTTTGTCACATAGGCTCTTACGAAGGTATGGATCCAAGTTTGGATTCGAAAACTAACTTCACCCATACCTGCTTTAGATCACTTGTCATATTTCAAATAGAATAATTTTTGAGCAACATAATTAGTATTTCACCAATTACTGCTAACAAAAAACATCTGGAAATTCTTGAGTAAAGAGGAGATGCAAGATAAAAATTTAAATTATATGCTTTAAGGTTGATAAGCAAGATCCCTCACAACTGTAAGTTTGACAATGCTGTTTTCGATTCTACAATGAATTTGTACTTATAAGTACAAAATATTAAACAATTAAATAGATTCAGTCTACAGTTAATTATTACAGTTAAGTATATTATAATTATCTTTTTAAAAAGTTATTAAAAATTCGTGAAGAATGAGAAAATTTTATGCACAAAAAAATTTTAAGTTAAGTACCCGAGCAGAAATTTGTCAGGGCTCAAGTAAGGCCCTGATCAAGTTTGGCCTAACCTGGATCAGGCATTGGTAGGACAGCCTGATTGGGCCCTGATCATGAGTGTAACGCTTTTGCCCTATCAGGTCCTGATTGGGATTACCGGATCAGACCCTGATTGGGATAATCGGATCAGACCCTGATTGGGATATCCGGACCAGACCCTGATATATATTTATATATTATATACATAAATTAATCAAATTAAAATAAAAAAATTACAATGGAAAAAATTAAAACATACATACCACCTTAATGACTATTATTATAGTCTTTCAGCTGAGAAGCTATAACTAAAATATACATGAAACGATTTTAACTATATATTTCTAAAATGGATAATACTCTAGTTAATTTTAACCAATTGAAATTTCAGCTAGGGGTCAAATACGAGAAACCTGATCCGGGCCGGATGTATTCAAATAAGGTTAACCCTAAAAGGGTATTCTAAATCAGGCCCGAAACAGGCCCACATCAGCTTGCTCTAATAGAGATTGCCCTTGTAGGACTGACCAGGCCCTGATCACGACCTGACTGTATTCAGGTTTTCCCTAACTAATTTCTGCTCGGGTAAATGTACTATTATGACGTCGATAATATAATCAAAATAATAATTCAGTTATACCATTAATAACGAATTTATTGTTTAATGAGCAATATATTATATACAGAATGGATCAGGTAAAAAACTAAATTTTGTATTATTATCCAGTTCAGGACATCGGATAAGATGAGTTTTTTCGATCAGAAACTGATCGTATGACTGGATCAACGGATAAAGTACTGCACGCTGATCAGTAACTGATCAGATAGCCGGATCAACGGATAAAGTACTGCACGCTGATCAGTAACTGATCAGATAGCCGGATCAAGGAAACGGTACTGTACGCTGATCAGGAACTGATCAGATAACCGGATCAAGGGAAACGGTACTGTGCGCTGATCAGAAAAATGATCAGATGGCCGTATTACGGAAAATCTGATCCGGATCTGATCATAATCCGGGTTCCCTGAACTAATTTCCAGTCGGGATGCTATTAGAATTGAAAGTCAAGTTAGTTATCATTTTTTACTTTTTTAGGGAATAAATCTTAATCTCCTTCTCCCCGTAGCATCTCAATTTGCATACTAGATTATGCCATGTTTGTTGAATGCTTTCGAAATATCAAGAGTAATACTGAAAGTCTCGCTTTGGGTCTCAAGCGATTTGTTGCAGATATGCCTCACACAAGAAATTAATTCTCTCGATTACTCTTCCTTTTCGGAACGGTAGACGTATTGTCATTCACTAAGTAGTTTTAAAGACTACAAAAACTTATAACATACTATTAGACTACAAATATTTATCAACAAATTGCTTATCGTTGAAGCCTGCCACTTAATAGCTTTGAATATCCTCATATACCATTTTCCTTTTACTATACCTTCAGGAATTATTAATCAATGACCCGATCTGAAAATACATTCTGAACAATGCATAGGAAAAGTGGTCTAATTTTTATACCGAAAAGATAAAATGTTTCACTTTTAAAACGAGGAATAAATTTTTTAAATATGTGTTAGTTAAACAAAAAATTATGCACACTTTGATACTTTTCTAAAATAAGTTTGGTTTCTCGATAATTATGATTTATACAGAGTGTACAATTTTATTTTATTCGAGGACTCATTTCACTCATCTAAATAGGATTCATAAATTAAAATGGTTATAATTTAAATATTGTTCTTTCTCGAAGAGCAATATTTTAATTTTCGATTTCACTCCTTTGGAACTTTTATTTTGTTTATTTAATTTCATTTACAGAAGAAGAAAATTAGAACCTTTTCGTCATCCTTTTTATATATTTATTTTTACTTACAACATTGAACAAAACAATCACAAAAGTTATTTCTCTTACGTTGGAAAGCATCAATTTTGTAACAAAAATTAAATCTGTGAGTATTTGAAAGAAAACATTTATTTTTAGGAGTAAGAACGATATTTCATTATTTTTCACTCCTGCATTCGGGAGCGTTATATTTTGTTTATGTTACTCGCTCTGAAAGAACGGAGTAAGGGAGTGATATACGGAGCGTTTCAAACTCTGGATTTATATGATCGATTCTCAAAAAAGATCTTACAAAACGTAAACAATTTTTTTTTCAATATCTATTAAGATTCCAATCTAGGCAGTCGTTTAAAAAACAACGATTTTATTTTCGCTCAAAATAAAGCAAGGAATAAATTTTATCCACGACTTCTAAAGAATATATGCTTTCCATGTTTATGTCTTCCATTGTAATTTTATATATTTTCTATTACATGTGACGCAATCATTACATTCTACAACAGTTCTATAGTTTATTAAATATTCCTCTAACAAATTAAATACTTCATTTGTTGGTATAGTAATATCAAAAGGTTAAAACGAGAACAATACATATATAAAATATTATATAAATAAAATTTAATCTTTGGTTTTGGAGTGCGGTAAAATCACTATAGTATAACAAATTGGTTTTTTAACTACTAACTGGAGAAATCGTCATTATTTACTCGAATGCCCCAATGAGAAGTAATTTTCTCAAGCTAGGTCAATAATAATAACAAACAATTACCTAGGTTAATAATGACAAATTTTCTTTTATTTTTGATTGAAATGAACCAAAAATACAAACAAATAATAATTGCATTGCTTTGTTTCGTTTTATTTGGATGAAACTAAACTTCCAGGCTACTTGATATTTTAAGATATTTAAAAAATGAAATGGTAAATGACTAATATATATATATATATATATATATATATATATATATATATATATATATATATATATATATATATATATATATATATATATATATATATATATATATATATATATATATATATATATATATATATATATATATATATATATATATATATATATATATATATATATATATATATATATATATATATATATATATATATATATATATATATATATATATATATATATATATATATATATATATATATATATATATATATATATATATATATATATATATATATATATATATATATATATATATATATTAGTCATTTACGCTAATATGATAGTTAGTGTTAGTAGTTAAACAAATTCTATATATACCTCGGTTGAGAAGACTAATATAGACTTCGAACATTATATCCCTCGGCGCTACGCGCCTCAGGATCTAAAAGTTCTCGGTCAATAATAGCCTACTTCTCAACCTTGTTATATAATGTACTATTTTGTATATAGTTGCAAGTTTTGTATATAGTTCCTTTTTGATTTTACATTAAAAAACTATTTTTCAAAATTCAAAACAAATATATTTTTATTTTATTTTAAATATATATTTTAATCTAACTTCTAAAAAACAATTTTAATTTTCTTATTTCTCTTACACGTGTTTCAATCTTTCGATCATCCTCAGAGGGAAATATTAACAACTGTTGTAAATATTTTCTCTCTGTGGATGATCGAAAGATTGAAACACGTCTAAGAGAAATAAGAAAATTAAAATTGTCTTTTAGAAGTTATATTAAAATATATATTTAAAATAAAATTAAAATATATTTGTTTTGAATTACAACATATTTAAAATAAAATTAAAATATATTTGTTTTGAATTACAACAATATTGACAATATATGAATATTGAAAACTGTTGTAAAAATTTTTTCTCTGTGGATGATCGAAAGATTGAAACACGTGTAAGAGAAATAAGAAAATTAAAATTGTTTTTTAGAAGTTAGATTAAAATATACATCTAAAATAAAACTAAAATATATATGTTTTGAATTTTGAAAAATAGTTTTTTAATGTAAAATCAAAAAGGAAAATTGCAACTATATACAAAAACCAATTTGTTATAATATAAATAATTTAAGATTTTATGTTATGTCAATTGTTTTGTTTTTCTATGCTATCTATGATGGATGTATTTCAATATGATGATAAAAACTTTAGCAGACAAACTGGAAATTAATCGAAATATTTTGCAGTCGTGGATGAAATAGCATTTTGTATTCGCATAGGATGAT
The DNA here is from genome assembly GCA_963693315.1 of Diogma glabrata. Taxonomy (NCBI): domain Eukaryota; kingdom Metazoa; phylum Arthropoda; class Insecta; order Diptera; family Cylindrotomidae; genus Diogma; species Diogma glabrata. The sequence continues at coordinate 213,876,030 of OY856186.1, forward strand.
GGCAATTCTTCACTCATACAAGAATCTACTATTATATAATTATAATTTAGTTTCTTTAAAATCAAAAGTTTTATTTTATTTTTTGTATATAAACTAAAAAATATTCTATTGGTGTGGTATCAAAAACCAAGAAAACCATATAAATATTGGTGTGCATGGCAAAAACAGGCGGGGGACTACAGATGGCCCTCGATCTTGAAGTCTCATCAAGATATAGTTCTTTAAAATAATACTTCAGTGCTAATGGATACCAACCCAAAGAAAAAGGAACTAAACGAAAAAATTTTACAAAAGATTCAAGTTTCTTTCAAAAAATACAAAGAGTTGATAATTTTTGAAATGGGCCTAGATTTCTAATTATGAAAAGAGAAAAAGAAATCTTGAAAAATCTTGATCTAAGCAGAATATCATATATTTTGTTATTAACAACACAATAACACATATATCAGGAGATGTTAAAACCATTAAACAACATAGACATACCCAACACTCGAGATAAGTAAAGGCTTGGTTAGTGTTTTTGATTTCACACTTCTAACAGATGAAGAAATTTTTAAAGGTTTAAAAGATTTAGTAAATACAAGTACTTACTTGGATTTTTCCGTTTGCTTTAACACAGCTACCAGAAACTATTAAAATTGGAAAAAAAACTTTAGAATATTTAATTTTATTCCACAATAATTTTTATTTTATTCTCTATGTTTATTTTATTTTTATTTATTTATTATTTATTTATTTAATTATTTAACCGGTTCCGGTTTATGTTTAAAATTTCTATTTTTATTTTATTAATTAAATTATTTTATTCTGTTCTAATAAATTTATTTATTTATTTAACCGGCTCCGGTTTATGTTTAAAATTTCATCAGTAATGAAATTTGACTGACTGTCACTCATTATCAGTCATACACATACACAGTTAGTCATGAATGCCAATCACATTGATGGGCCCCGCTATAATCTTTTTACTCTTTTACTGAAAGGACTTTAAAATCGTGTTGTTGGTTTTGTACAACCGATCACCACAACTAATATTTAGCGTACTCGTACATATACTTATATCAAATCGTTTTTTTTGTTTTCCCCTCTTTGTCTCTCTGATAATCCGTTTTTCCTTCCCATAGACGTGCGTAACCTTTTCATTCGATTCACAATTGTACAATTATTGCGATTTTTTTGAATCTATAAGAAAAAAACCTGCTCTAACACAAACAAATAATTGTTTCTCCCTCCCTGCGACTGTATAAAAAGAAAAGAAAATAAACTGACATTTTGGTTTTTATTATAACCAAACATATAAATTTATGATATTTTATCAATGAAAAATATATTTGTGCCTAATGAAAAACGTTTGAGAGAAAATTTACATCACTTAAATTAATTGTTCGTGTCGTTAAAAAATATTGCTTGCCCTTTCTTGAACATTTGAGTTGAATAATCACTGGAAATAACACAATAAATTTAAATTACCCTCGTAATTATTTTCATTCATTTTATAAATATTAGCACACCTATGGAGAAAACATTTAAAATTTTCTCACATTTTAAATATAAAATTGTTTTTAATTTATAATTTAATAAAAAGTTTGGGGTTGTAAATAAAAAACCAATCAAAATGGAGCCAAGAGAAAATGACTATGACAGACATGCTATCACCCTTTTTATGTCTCTCTTAATACAATTTTAAAGTTATGTTCTTTCCATGTTTATATATACATACTCTAAGGTCTAAGGTTTGTGATACGATTTGAAAAGCATTTCTTTCAATTGTTATTTTATTTGCATTAGCTACCATAAAAGTTTAAGGCAGTGCATTTCGTAACAACATATCTAGGAATTTGGTGTGGTAAAGCATTTTTCGAAATAATAATCTCTCTATCTAATCTATCGATATTTTTTGTGAATTAATTGGACTGGTTTAGTACACTTAATATGAAAAATTTATTTTTTAGACTCTTTGAAGATCCGGCAATACCATGCGAAAAAGAAAGAAGTGAAGATATGGAGAGGGTGGAGGTATGTATTCCATACATGAACGAGTAAATGACTAACAGATCAGCTAAATTTGCGCGGGATTCAAAAACTTATGACATCGACTCGGAAATCCCAACTCTGCAAATTTAGCAATATTAAAAACATGTTTGTCCCATTTCATGTTAATTGATGATAATGATTGTTCGTGTTCTGCAATAAAAGAATAATAAATTAAATAATAAATGAAAAACTAAGCAATCAACAATTCACTGAAAATTTGTTTTAAAATCTTGGAATTGTTATCCTACATTTGATACTCATCTCTTGCCACTTTGTGTGCTAACCAGGTGGGATTCTCATATAGTAAACCATAAAGACCCTTTTTCTACACCCGTACTATAAAAATACACTTATATGACCAAAATCTGTTTTATAATGATATTCATTTCGATACAGATTTTATTACGATACAGATTTTTAATCAATAGAAAGAAACCCATAGTTTTTCAATCAAACATGCTATGCATTTGGCGTTTGTTGAAATTTTCGTATGGGAAAAAAATATTGAACTTTGAAATTTGAAAATTGAAATTTTTGTTCTTCGTTATTTACCGGGTGTAGAAAAAATAGCGTATGCCACTTTCATGTAATGGTTATTAATACACTCGCATATACCATACGAAACTCGCCGACGTCTCGTTTCGTATCCGGTTAATGCTCGTGTATTAATAACCGTCATTACATGATCGTAGCATAATATTTATTTATTTATTTATTTATTAATATAACACAACACAGGTAAGGCAAACCTTCTCAAAGTCTGTATTGAGTGATAAACATAATAAAAAGTAATAAATGATAGGAGAATAATTTAGAAGAAATATAAACATAACTAACATAAAATATTGAAATTCATAACAATAAAAAAAAAAAAACTTATATATTTAAATAAATTCGACAAAGTAACTAAAACACTTTCTTTTAAATATGCCAAGAGTATTTGAGCATTTAATATGATCAGGAAGATTATTATAGATTTTAATACCATGAACGAAAATAGAGTCTGAGAATTGTTTACAAGAGTATCTGCTACTAAGAGACTGAAGTCTACGTGTTCGCATGGAAGAACCGAACTGTAATAAGGAAGATAAATAAGACGGATGCTGAACATGCAAAATTTTAAATAAAAAACAACACATACGGTACTGTAAATAAGAGAAGAAAGAGCAACCGAGTATATGGGAAGCATAATTTGAGACATGATCATATCGTTTAAGTTTATATACATAACGTGTACAATTGTTAAATGCGATTTGGAGCGATCTTTTAGAATCAAAGTCAGAATTGTAAAACAGAACATCACAATATGTAAAGAGTGGTACAATTAACGTTTTGATAAACAGCAAGCGTATATTTAAAGGAATAAAGTGTTGAAATTGACGCAAGCAATGTAGAGAAAAATTTACTTTACGACAAACTTGATTAGTGTGATCAGACCATGTAAGAGTATTATTAAAAGTTACTCTGTTTATAATATACTATTATAAACAGAGCAGTTCCTTAACGCGATCCAAAGGGCATTTGTCACCACGCCAAGAATTTTAGTGAGTAACTAAAATATCACCCTATGGTGGACGTAATAGATAAAGTACATGAAGATGGAGACATATACTATGGAAATGGGCAGACAGTGAAAATTGCTTTAATAACTAGCATTTCCTTTATTCTAAAGGAGAATATCGTCTATGAGGGCTATCACATAGTGTTATAGGGCTATCACCTTATGCGTTATATATGCATATACGCAAGCTTTGTTGCCAATTGGCCCGATTGGGGTGACCAAAACCTGGTCAATTTCAACCCTACCAAAACACAGCTGTTGATTGTTTCCAGATCAAAGACCGAATTCCCCAAAGATATTTTATTCAGTATGTGTGATGAACCAATAGGTGAATGTAAGAACATTCGTTTATTGGGTGTCACAGTTTCACATGACCTACTCTGGAACGATCACGTAATTCCAATGGCAAAAATCGCGTCTAAAAAACTCCATACCTATATTATTCCTGTATGGAGTACTGTTGTCAAGTTTGGGGTGCTGCTTCTGTTTCCATCTTGGCCCTCTAGGACTCTGTTCAAAAGCGGGCTATACGAATTGTGGGTGATTGAGTTTTGACATCAAAACTTGATTCCCCACAACATCGTCGCACTGTTGCTGACCTCGTTGTTTTTTACAAATATCGTCATCAACAGTGCTCAGATGAAATCAACAGCATCATGCGTCAAACTTATTCTTACCCCCGTTTCACTCGGCAATCGGCTAGCGCAACCAGTCAAACTGTCGAGATTCCGCGCTGTTATCCTGGCAGATCGCAGAAAGACTTCTTTGTCCGAACTGCATACAAATAGAATGATTTGCTGGAATCCATAGTCTCAGGGGGTTTCAATCTGCAGAGGTTTAAAAAAGGGTTCATCAACACATTAGAGCGCAAATTGTTGTGGACCTACGTCTTAAAAGGTATTTATGTGTTGTTGTGACACATATTGTAAACCCTATAACACAACACTTTTTATTTAAAAAAAAAACAGTCGGACAAGTGCGAATAAAATGCACTCGCCAAGGGTTCCGTGATTGTAAAAGAACACAATATCAAAAATAAATGTCATAAAGTTGTGTTGTAAAGTCTTTATATCGCCAGGCTATGGACGCATAACAGAATAAATGTTTAATCGTAGACGTCAATAGTAAATGTCAATCACATCTACATTGATCAAAAATGACACAAAAAATGTTACTTGAGGTTAAATCTTATCCATAGCTGTTTATGTTAACTAAAGAAAGATTTAACCAGCTTTTAAATGGTTTAAATTGGGAATATTTTTCCTATAAATCAGTTTCGAAATATAGGGTGGTGGTGGTATACATATATGTACTTAAAATAGCACTTTTTTTAACAATAACTAAAAAACGGTGCATTGCAAAATTCTAATAAAAAATTGAATTGTTTCTTAAATTAGGTGCCCTTTCAAATGACACTCATTTTGGTCAAAAATGATTTTTTTCTGCCCTCTCATTCCCATCCCCTAAACACACAGAAATATAATTAATTGAAACTTCACTATAATGTGCATTTGTATAATGTGCTATAATGTGCATTTTTCCAAATTTTTCTGTCAATCAGTGTCGAAACGTTGGGGGGGAACGGTCTGAAAGTTTTACTTTTATGACAATAACTCAAAAACTGTGCACAGCAAAATTCTAAAAAAAAGTGCATTATTTTTTAAATTAGGTGCTCTTTCAAATGACACCCCACTCGCTTGGTTCAAAAAAAGTTTTTTTTTACCCTCCTAACACTCCTCACCTAAACACACAGAAATTATTTGAGAGTTCGCTATGATTTTCGTTAAAAATATAGCACACTTCCTGTCTCTATGAATTTTTTCAATTTTTTCTGTCTGTCAGTGTCGAAACGTAGGGAGGGAACGGTCTGAAATTTGCATATTATTTAGAATAATTCAAAAACTGCACCGTAAAATTCTAAAAAAATTGCAATGTTATCTAAATGGTGCTCTTTCAAATGACACCCCATTCGCTTGGGTCGAAAACAGATTTTTTTACCCTCCTTACCGGAAGTTTGGATGCAGAACTTTTGTGATTCGTACCAAATGTTTATGTACCAAGTTTCATCCAATTCGATTTTCAGGTACAGATGTTATTAAGCTTTAAAAAAGCAGGTGTTCGGGAGACCCCCACCACTTTGTTCACTATCGCTCAAAAACTAATCAGTTTCTTGTCATACATATTTGCATCTTTTTCCAAAGTGTCGTCAAAATTCATTCCCGAACGAAAGTTTTATGCTCCCAACAAACATAAAAACATTGTGGAAAAAGCACCTGTTGTATGGTGGACCCCCAACCCTTTATCCAATGTACTTTAAAAACTGATAAAATCTTTTTCATGTTACTTGAAAGCTTTTACCAACGTTTCATGAAACCTGGAAAGGAGGTCAGGTTTTGACCATTTCCAGGTCAGGTTTCATGAAACCTGACCTGGAAAAAAAACTTTTTAACCGGAAGTGTCAAAACGGAAGTTGGTATGCAGAAATATTGGAAACAGTACTAAAACTTTATATATCAAGTTTCCATAAGATCATAAGTCGGGATTAGAAGTTATTGAAGATTTAAACTTAGAGGTGTTCGGGAGACCCCCCCGCCATTTCGTGCAAATTTAAAATGAATTCAGATCTTCCATTTTCAAGTAAACCTGGATCATTTGCCAAAGTTTCATCAAGATCCTATGTACAAAGGCCTTTACTATATTGCATTTTTATACTGATGTACATGAGGAGCTGACTTATAATCCCCATCCGCCAATCAGCTGATCACTTTTTTTTCAATTGTTATGGTGTAAACATGCATCATACAAATTTTGAAGCGGCATCAAATTACTTTTGGAACTCGTTTTTCGAAAACTTTTCCACTCGAAAAGTCTCCCACAACCACACCCCCCACTACTTTAGCAGCTGACCGCCAGATTTATCATCAGCTGGAGTTAATTAATTAAAATAAATAAAAATCAACCGGCATCAAATGACTTTTTCATTTGCAACGCTGCCTCCCGGTCTAGTATATTTAATTAACGGAGAATACTACAACATGAATTTTAAATAACATGGTAAGGGTGGTTTAAGTATGAAATGGTTTAGTGTTTCGATAACATGTCGTTTTGCCCAGAAATTTTTATTTTGAATTATGTAATTTTAAGCTTTGCATAATTCTCAGTACGAAGAATTTGCAAATTCAATGGCTTCACCATACTTTTGCTTGTTTTTGTTGCTACTATTACGAAACAGACTTAGTTATTTATATTGTAGTTTTTGTTTTTATTTTTAACATATGTACTTAAATTGATTTATTTGGTTTTACCCCAATAAACCGCAATACAGATGTTTTTTGTAGATTAGATCTCTTAAATATTATATAACATGATTTTTCTATTAATTATGTACAAATACATATAAGTAAAATCATAATAATTCATTGATTTGGAATTATAAATTACATTTTTACAACTGGTTTTAAAAGTTGAAGTAATAAAGCTAAAAATTGGTTTGTAATTTTTGATGGGTTGTTACGACTATATGAATATCCTATAACCGCCGTCAGGTATATACTACGAATTGAATAAAATGATTAACGTAAAATAAGTCACTTGGTTGGTTAAACAAGTTGAACAAAAAGTTTTTGAATCACTGCTCGATTAATGTTAATTTGAAATTTTTAAAAATTATCATTTTCACATGTCGTAACTCGTAACAATCATACGAGAAATAAATTTATATAGAGTGATTGCACGCGATATTTTTAATACGGTTCAACGTCATTAATTATGTGTACCAGTTTATGTTTTACAGAAATAAACACTGACGTTTTTTGTGATAATATTAATACTACGTTCACATTGCCATGATTTTAAACAATTTTTGATTTCAGCTCGATTATCAGCTTGTTTTGATTAATTTTTCCATACAAAACTAAAATCATGTCGAAAGTTGATTTAAATTAAATCCATTCTAAATCACGCTAAGCACCCCTGAATATTTGATTTTCGAAAAAAAAAATACAGCCCTATTTCAAAAGTGACATTTAATAAATCAAATATTTTGTTTTGAATTCAAATAAAAAGATGGCTATTGCAAAATTTCAATAAAATTTTGAATCATACAAAAAAAATTTTCTTTAGATGGAGGTTTAAACTAAAAAAAAAATATTGCGACGCTGATGCATAGGCTGACTTCACCACAGCTCTGGAAACATAGTGTTCTGGATATATAATGAGCTAATATCCATAAAATACTTTAATTAAAAGTTAACCAATATTATGGACTTCGTAGTTCTAATAATAAAAATATTAAAGCAGGCAGTAGTATCCCAACAAACATAAATTCTGTTGTACGAGAAAAAGTAAAAAAAATTTTATCGGAAGTGAAAAAGCAGAAGTAAGGATGCAGAACTGTTGTAAACCGTACTAAATGTGTATGTACCAAATTTCATCCAACTCGATTATCAGGTACAGAAGTTATTGAGCTTCCAAAATAATAGGTGCTTGGAGGCCCCCCTACCACTTTGTTCACTATCGCTAAAAAAACTAATCAGTTCCTTGCCATACATATATGCATCTTTTTGCAAAGTGTAATCAAAATTACTTAACGAACGAATGTTGTATGCTTCCAACAAACATTGAAACAATAAACAGGTGTTCGGGAGGACCCCACCACTTATCCCAATATTGTCCAAAAACTAGTAAATTCTTTGTCAATAAAGTCTTTATCTTTTTTCAAAGTGCCATTAAAATTGATTAATGAATGAAATCTGTATGCTCCCAACAAACTTTAAAAACAAAGTGTGATAAGTCAGCAGTTGTATGATAGATCCCCCGCCACTTTGATCAATGTGTCCTAAGAGATGATAATTATCTTCTTACACTAATTGAAACCTTTCCATAAGTTTTATCATAATCACTTCAGTATTGTAGGCTGTAGTGTGCATAAAGATACTGAAAAAACTGCCAACAATTACAGAAAAAATTTTTTTACCGGAAGTAAAAAACCGGAAGTTGGGATGCAGAATTTTTGTAAATCATACTAAATGCTTATGCACAAAGTTTCATCCAATTCGTTTATCAGGTACAAATGTTATTGAGCTTTAAAAAAAAACAGGTGTATGGGACACCCCCCCACCACTTTGTTCACTATCGCTCAAAAACTAATCAGTTCTTTGCCATACATGTTTGCATTTTTTTCCAAAGTGTCATCAAAATTGGTTCACGAACGAATGCTGTGTGCTCCCAAAAACCATTGAAAAAATGATGACACAGTAAACAGGTGTTCGGGAGACCCCGTACCATTTATCCCAATATTGTCCAAAAACTAATCAGTTCCTTGTCATTTAAGTTCCCATCTTTTTCCAAAGTGTCATTAGAATTGATTAATGAATGAAGTCTGTATGCTCCCAACAAACTTTAAAAACAAAGTGTGAAAAGTCAGCAGTTGTATAGTAGACCCCCGCCACTTTGATCAATGTGTCCTAAAAGATGATAATTATCTTCTTACACTAATTGGAACCCTATTCCATAAGTTTCATCATAATCACTTCATTATTGTAGGCTGTAGTGTGCGTAAAGACACTGAAAAAACTTCAAAAAAGTACAAAAAAAATTTTTTTAACGGAAGTAAAAACCCGGAAGTTGGGATGCAGAACTATTTTAAACCGTACTACATACTCAGGTACCAAGTTTCATCCAATTCGCTTATCAGGTACAGAAGCTATAGATCTTTAAAAAAAACAGGTGCTCCAGGGACCCCCCACCACTTTGTTCAATATCGCTCAAAAACTAATCAGTTCTTTGCCATACATGTTTGCATCTTTTTCCAAAGTGTCATCAAAATTCGATAACGAACGTATGCTGTGTGCTCCCAACAAACATTGAAAAAAGTGTGACACATTAAACAGGTGTTCGGGAGGACCCCCACCACTTATTCCAATATTATCCAAAAACTAATCAGTTCTTTGTTACTTAAGTCTCCATCTTTTTCCAAAGTTTCATTAAAATAAATTAATGAACGAAGTCTGTATGCTCCCAACAAACTTAAAAAACAAAGTGTGAAAAGTCAGCATTTGTATGGTAGACCCCCCACCACTTTGATCAATGTGTCCCAAAACATGATAATTATCTTTTTACACTTATTGGAACCCTATTCCATAAGTTTCATCATAATCACTTCATTATTGTAGGCTGTAGTGTGCATAAAGACACTGAAAAAACTTCAAAAAAGTACAAAAAAAATTTTTTTACCGGAAGTGAAAAACCGGAAGTTGGGATGCAGAACTATTGTAAACCGTACTACATACTCATGTACCAAGTTTCATCCAATTCGCTCATCAGGTACAGAAGTTATAGAGCTTTCAAAAAAACAGGTGCTCCAGGGACCCCCCACCACTTTGTTCACTATCGCTCAAAAACTAATCAGTTCTTTGCCATACATGTTTGCATCTTTTTCCAAAGTGTCATCAAAATTCGATAACGAACGAATGCTGTGTGCTCCCAACAAACATTGAAAAAAGTGTGACACATTAAACAGGTGTTCGGGAGGACCCCCACCACTTATTCCAATATTATCCAAAAACTAATTAGTTCTTTGTTACTTAAGTCTCCATCTTTTTCTAAAGTTTCATTAAAATAAATTAATGAATGAAGTCTGTATGCTCCCAACAAGTTTTAAAAACAAAGTGTGAAAAGTCAGCATTTGTATGGTAGACCCCCCACCACTTTGATCAATGTGTCCCAAAACATGATAATTATCTTTTCACACTAATTGGAGCCCTATTCCATAAGTTTCATCATAATCACTTCATTATTGTGGGCTGTAGTGTGCATAAAGACACTGAAAAAACTTCAAAAAAGTACAAAAAATTTTTTTTTACCGGAAGTGAAAAACCGGAAGTTGGGATGCAGAACTATTGTAAACCGTACTACATACTCATGTACCAAGTTTCATTCAATTCGCTTATCAGGTACAGAAGTTATAGAGCTTTCAAAAAAACAGGTGCTCCAAGGACCCCCCACCACTTTGTTCACTATCGCTCAAAAACTAATCAGTTCTTTGCCATACATGTTTGCATCTTTTTCCAAAGTGTCATCAAAATTCGATAACGAACGAATGCTGTGTGCTCCCAACAAACATTGAAAAAAGTGTGACACATTAAACAGGTGTTCGGGAGGACCCCCACCACTTATTCCAATATTATCCAAAAACTAATCAGTTCTTTGTTACTTAAGTCTCCATCTTTTTCTAAAGTTTCATTAAAATAAATTAATGAATGAAATCTGTATGCTCCCAACAAGTTTTAAAAACAAAGTGTGAAAAGTCAGCATTTGTATGGTAGACCCCCCGCCACTTTGATCAATGTGTCCCAAAACATGATAATTATCTTTTCACACTAATTGGAGCCCTATTCCATAAGTTTCATCATAATCACTTCATTATTGTGGGCTGTAGTGTGCATAAAGACTCTGAAAAAACTTCAAAAAAGTACAAACAAATTTTTTTTACCGGAAGTGAAAAACCGGAAGTTGGGATGCAGAACTATTGTAAACCGTACTACATACTCATGTACCAAGTTTCATTCAATTCGCTTATCAGGTACAGAAGTTATAGAGCTTTCAAAAAAACAGGTGCTCCAAGGACCCCCCACCACTTTGTTCACTATCGCTCAAAAACTAATCAGTTCTTTGCCATACATGTTTGCATCTTTTTCCAAAGTGTCATCAGAATTCGATAACGAACGAATGCTGTGTGCTCCCAACAAACATTGAAAAAAGTGTGACACATTAAACAGGTGTTCGGGAGGACCCCCACCACTTTTTCCAATATTATCCAAAAACTAATCAGTTCTTTGTTACTTAAGTCTCCATCTTTTTCCAAAGTTTCATTAAAATAAACTAATGAATGAAGTCTGTATGCTCCCAACAAGTTTTAAAAACAAAGTGTGAAAAGTCACACTTAGGAGGTAGACCCCCCACCACTTTGATCAATGTGTCCCAAAACATGATAGTTATCTTTTCACACTAATTGGAGCCCTATTCCATAAGTTTCATCATAATCACTTCATTATTGTAGGCTGTAGTGTGCATAAAGACACTGAAAAAACTTCAAAAAAGTACAAACAAATTTTTTTTACCGGAAGTGAAAAACCGGAAGTTGGGATGCAGAACTATTGTAAACCGTACTACATACTCATGTACCAAGTTTCATTCAATTCGCTTATCAGGTACAGAAGTTATAGAGATTTCAAAAAAACAGGTGCTCCAGGGACCCCCCACCACTTTGTTCACCATCGCTCAAAAACTAATCAGTTCTTTGCCATACATGTTTGCGTCTTTTTCCAAAGTGTCATCAAAATTCATTCACGAATGAATGTTTTATGCTCCCAACAAACTTAAAAACTTTGTGGAAAAAACCACCTGTTGTATGGTGGACCCCCCAACCCTTTATCCAATGTGCTCCAAAAGCTGATAAAATCTTTATCATATTATTTAAAAGCTTTTCGCAACGTTTCATGAAAATCGATCAGTAATTGTAGGCTACAGTAGGGATAAACACTTGAAAAAAAAACTTTTTAACCGGAAGTGACAAACCGGAAGTTGGTATGCAGAAATATTGGAAACAGTACTAAAACCTTATATACTAAGTTTCAATAAGATCATAACCCGGGATCAGAAGTTATTCAAGATTTAAACTTAGAGGTGTTCGGGAGACCCCCCGCCATTTTGTCCAAATTTGAAATGAATCCAGATCTTCTATTTTCAAGTGAACCTGTATCATTTGCCAAAGTTTCATCAAGATCCTATGCAGAAAACTCACCCACCCACCCACCCACTCACACACAGACGTACACCAAAATTTTTTTTGGCTATTTAGATAGAGGATGGTCCAAAACAAAAGATAAAATAAAATTTGGGGTATGTAAGATTTTTTTTTTTCACGATAGATTGCATTACTTCACACAATTTAAAATTGTGGTGAAGTAAAAAGCCAAAAAAAACAGACAAATCTATTTAGATATCTTTAACGTAGCAGAAATGAAAAATTTTTTCACAGATTTGGAATATGTGCAAATAGATTTCAAACTTAATCATGTTAATGATAATGTGAACAGTTTTTTGAAATCTTTAATTTTGGGTGATTTCGAGCTTGATTTCATCGTAATATGAACGTAGTATAATGTAGCTTATACAATTATTATTTTTCACTTAATAATATTAAATGATAATGTAATATTTAATCAGTCAAAATAACAACTAAATCACTGGGAGATTAATCCTATTTTTAGTTATTATTGACATTAATTAATTTTATTTATTAAAATTAATGAAGGCCGTTTTGAACGATATTTGTTTGTGTTTTGAAAATCTATTCTATTTTTCTTAATATACTGTTGTCGTTTGTATAGAAGCCATGCGTAAAAATGACTTTTAAATAAATAATATTATTCATGTTGTAATGAGCGTTTTTCCAGCAAACTGATGTAATCTGACCCGCTATCTTTTCCATAACATAGCATAACGCAAGCTGAAATACTGAGAAATACAAAAACTCATACATAATTTCAAATTCTTAAAAAAACTCTAATTTAATTTGAAAGAAAAATTATTTTGCAAAAATTCAAATTTTAATGTCAACAAAATTGTTGAGAATTAACAAGAATTAAAATGTTTTCAGTTTCAATTAGTATAATTATTGTGCATTTTGAAATTTTTAGATTAACATTATTGTTAGCAGAATGATATTCGTAATCGATTGTTAATCAAAATTCCATTTGTTCGCATAACACAAAAAAACCACAACACGTAATTCAAATTTTTTCTACAGTCATTTATTGTGTTGGAAAATGAAAGGAAATTTGTTTACCAAACTTCAAATTATATTAATAAAAACAATTTTGATCTGGAAAAAGAAAGCATATTTATGCTTTATTGGAAAAGGGTTTTTATTGGACAGTTATCACTTAATTGTTCTGTGTGGATGATGGTCGACGATTTTTGTTACAATTTTTTCTAACACTTAAGCCGCTTTTTCAGTTGCTGCAGTGTGTGCGTTCTTTCATTCAGTTTTTTTTTTAATCCAATCAGATTCCTTAAAAATGATAATTTTTTCTGCTGCAGTTTTTTCATCAGAGTTGGTTTAACTTTAACTTTTTCTCTGAACAAAAAAAAGAATGAGACAAAAATATCGTAATTTAAAAAGAGAAAATATCGAAACATAAAAAAATTATTTATGAGATAGAATTGTTAATAAATTAATATGAATTTACGTATTTATTATTAACATTTATTTACAAATTTTGTAGAATAATATAATATTTCAACAAAATCTATGTGAAAATTCAACCTTAACAAAGAAAAATACTTCATAAATTTTTTTGAATATGTCTTGTAAATGTTCATTCTGAATTCAGAATTCTATGACAATAATTGTAGATGGCGACAAAATCATTCTGCAAATTTTTCATCAACTAAAAAATCGAAGAGAAGAAATCGTTTAATGAAAGAACGAAGGAACGCACATACTGCTGCAACTGAAAAAGCGGCTTTAGGCGCATATTTTTAAGCGAGGATAAATCGTCGGATTAATCCGTGGTTTTCGAAAATCCACTGTTTTAACTAAGGCTATTTTTGGTAATTATAAAGCTGGATAGATCTATGGATTCTTTTGTGCTATTTTTGAATGGAGCTAAAATCTTCGATTTTCGATATCGAATTTTGCATTAAAACTGCTTGTTGGGACACTTGTCATTCTTTAAAATTTTCCCAGTAATATTGATTTTTGAATTTTTTCCCAGTAATATTTGTTTTTGTATTATATTGCCCGCTTTACTCTAACTTATTCCTATTAAATCACCGATTACCGATTGACACGACCCCGTTGCATAATACCTCAAACATACCAATATTTGTTGTATCGTGGTCGAAGGATACCCATGAAAGTCTAGTGGTTCAATGTCATTTTTTATAATGCTTTCTGAATAATGAACTCCTTCTTTAGAAAACCTGAATCGCATCCTAAACTCTTCCGCATTATAATATTTCATATCCATCCTTTCTTAAAATATTTTTGGTTGTTTTATTCGTTGACTTGCTATGATTATTTCATAATCAGAATCATTAGACTCAGAAGAAGAAGAAGATGAATTACCAAGATTTTGCATAGCTTTTCTTAAAAGTTTTACTATACATACTTGAATATATTTAAAAACTGTTTGACGCAACGTAATGACGTTTTGTATTTTCGAATTTTCTAAAATAATGTAGCCGCCGTTTCAGCCATCGATATTGAGGTATAAATCTGATGACACATTTTTAATCCAAGATTGAATCAATGAATTTATCTACGTTTAAAAATAAAAAATAGAAGATAAATCCGCCGATTTATCTCTATCAACGTTCAGAAATACGGGCCAAAGGGCCGATTGTATGAACGCAAATAGAAGATTTATCCTCGGATATAACGTCGTTTGTATTATATGGATCACGATAGAACAAAATATGTAACCGAGGATTTTGTTCTATCCTCTGGTTTTCTTGTGTAGAACAGTGGATAAAACAATTTGGTTTTTTTTTCACATGAGCATAGCAGGATAATTTTGTTTTGAATTTGTGATTATTTTTGACATTAAATTTGTTTCTAAAATTTCTTTTTTCGGCAAACGGCTGTAAAGTTTAACTTCACTGCCGCTAGGGAGTTAGCTAAAGTCTTCCTTTTTAGCCTGACAGCAAAAGTAACGTCTAGCGACAGCAAAAGTAACGCCATTTTTATTTTATATTACGGAGGCTGTAAAGTAGCATTTGTTATTTGTTATTTTTTCAAACATATTGTATAACCATGACAACAAAAAATAAGTTGATTCTCATATTATGAAATTTTGAAAAGGCTGCTTTGATAAAAAAATTTTATTCATACAAATTTAAATGTTTTTTTCTCTTTTTTGAAAGTAATTATGACGATACAAATTCATATTTATAAAAAGTTTGATGTATTAATTTCATATTTATAAAAGATTTAAACGTTTGCCGAAAAAATAGTGTATTTAATTCGGAGCTAAAGTGACTTTTTGTGTTTCGTCTATAATTGTCGGCCTCCCTGCGGTCGGCCGTCAAACTATAGACTCAACACAAAAAGTATCACTTTAGCTCCTAATTAAATAATGTACTATTTTGATATAAATTAATAATATTTTTAATATAAATAATATTTTTAATATAATTTTAATATAATTAATTGAAGTTTTCAAATAATTTTTTTTAATTTATTTAATAGAAAAGTAAAAGAAAAAGTATTTCCAGTTATAAAAATACTTATATAAAAATGCAATAAAAACAAAATACAACAAATTCTCTCCGTGTTCATACAATCGACGAAAAATAAAATTCTCGGATGAAGATATTTTTTTTTTATATTTAAAGCTAGGCATGTTTAGTGTTAATTATAATCAATTATAAATTAACGTCTCTGAATATCCGAAGATACCATGCCAACTAGGGATAAGAACGGAATGCAAATTAAGTTTCTCCGAGAAATTTATGAACGTTAACTTTAAAGCTTTGAGCATTAAATTCATCAGGGAAAACCCAGGAAGGTAAGGCATTCCAAAGATGAGATACTCTGTTGAAAAAATCACGTTGGAAGGCTACAGTTCTTCACCTAATTATTTGAACTGTGAAGGGATGCGCTGCTATGTTTGCTCTGGTGTGACGTGAAAGGTTTGCTGATTTAGGTAAATTCGATTTGATCTCTACAGAAGCTCGTTCATCCATAATATATTTATAAAATATAGTCAAATCAGCAACATTTCTTCTGTACTGCAAAGAATCAAGACCATTAGAAAGACTTGAGTTACTAATGAGTTTAATAGCTCTACGCTGTACAGAATCAAGGCAATTTAAACTACTCAAGTAAACTCTACCCAATATGTGAGAGCAGTATTCCATGCAGGGACGTATAAAAGATTTATAAACTAAAAGAAGTTGTTCGCTATTGAAAAACTTACGTCATCGCCCTAAAAATCCTAACTTTTGAACAGCATTCCTAGCCAGATTAGTAGTGATATGGAACTTTCTCGTTCAGGTGTTAATTGATTTTTTTCAGGTGTAAATATTTGACTAGTATATTTTTTGTTTTAAAATAGATTATTTTTATTGGTGTGTGATCGAAAAAAGATGGTTGAAAGAAAAAAAATGAAAAAGCAAAGATAAGTTTAGAATAATTATAAATAAAGCAAAGAATGATTTTCTTGTCTTATCTTGTCCAGATGTTTTTATTTTTAACTTTTGCGATTTTGTTTGTACTGAAAAACAACAACAATTGCATTGATATTAATTCAATTGCATTGAGAATGAGGTTGAAAGAAAATTAGAGAAAATGATTAAAATAATTTTTTTTTGTCTTCTTATAAGAAAAAATTATTTTCTACGTGTGTGATCGTTTAACTTTTGGGATTTTTTTTTTGTTTGTACTGAAAAAACAACAACAATTGCATGTTAACATAGTTTCTTTTTAACATATATTCATATTTTAACTTTCTTGTATCGTAATTGCGTCTCGATTGCTTGTCGCACTTTCTTTTTTGTTGTTGTTATAATCTGTTGTTTTCCTGTATGTTACAAAAATCGTTTTTTGTTGTTGTAGGAAGTGAAAAAAATGAATAAAAAAAACTTGAATTTCGTCGCACTTGGTTTTTTACGTTAAATAA
This sequence comes from Diogma glabrata, assembly GCA_963693315.1. Classification (NCBI taxonomy): domain Eukaryota; kingdom Metazoa; phylum Arthropoda; class Insecta; order Diptera; family Cylindrotomidae; genus Diogma; species Diogma glabrata. The sequence continues at coordinate 213,893,313 of OY856186.1, forward strand.
TTAAATGTTTTGTTATGTAAGATTTTTATTTTTTTATTTGGGACACATGTTTTGATAGTGAAACAGATTTGTTGTTGTAGTTTTCCTGGTTGTTATATAAGGTTTGTGTAAAAAGCGATGAGAAGAATAAGAAAAAAAGTGTGTTGGAAAAAAAATGATGATGTGTAGGAAAACAAAACTTTTTATTTGGAATTTTAGTTTTTCTAATATGTATTAATTTTCCAAAAAATGGAAGAAGAGAAAATTTTTAAATAGATTTTCGAAATGGTTTCTTCATTTATTTTAAAAAATATGTCAAACGAAAAAAAGAACACATTAATCAATTTTTATAACGAATTTATTTTAAAGAAAACATATTTTATACATAAATCGTAAAAATTATTAGTTTTTGATTTTTTTTTTATCAAAATTGCTGCCCATCCTGCTGGAACTGTGTTTCGGCTACTTCATTTGGCTTTAGCTTCTCGCGAAACTCATACATCGGTGCGTTCATTTTGGACGCGTCTCTTCCAATGAATATAATTAACATATTTGTGATATCTGACTCTCTTATTTGATTACACACTTTTACCTACATTGAACAAGTTTGATCATGTTTATAACCTTGACGAGTTTTTATTTGGTTCGTTCACCTTTTTTTTCTTTGCCATTTTGTTAAAGTACTTTTTATAGACAAAATTCACGATGCGTTCGTTGTAGTCAGACATTTTGGCTGCAAATCCGCTTAAAGAAATTTTTCATTGATTTTCCAGCGTGCTCACTGAATATATGAATTGTTATCCTTAAGTTAAAAAAAGTCCAAGCGGCACGTATATCCGCTAGAAATAGGTAGATTTCGGGACCAGACAGCTTTGTGTACAAAAAGAATTGGATATGTCCGATTATTTTAAATAAAAAATTTAAGTAGCAACAGAATAATCCCAAAAATTTATCAAACCAACCAAACTAAATACACTAAATACATAAACGGAAACTACTTTATCAATGCAATTTTGGAATAGTTTTGTTTAATTTGGTTAAAATTCCTTAATAACATATTAAATCCTTTGGTGGATTAACGTTCTAACTACGTCACAACTGCAATACTACCACCACACATAATTTATAATCAACAACATCATCAAACAACTTTTACACCTCAAATATAATACAAATATCTATCTTTTTATAAAAAACTTTTGTAAATGTGTAATCAATATATGTACATATATTTATTACAACTAAACCACTTCCAAATATTCCAAAATCCCAAAGAAACTATTCCCTAATTCAAAACAATAATAAATTTTCTAAACAACAACAACAAACATCCAAAACAACATTTTTTTAATTTTTGCGAAAAAAATAAAAACTCAAAGACAAACAAAAGAAAATGTATTTAATATTTCTATAGGATATTTTTATATTTTTGGGATTTGTTATATGAGAGTGGCTGTGAGAGTGACTTATATTAAGTTAGTATAATGCTAATTGCATTGGAACTTCTTGGGTTAGGAAGCTGAAAATTTCTGAGGTTATAATTGAAAAGTTGAATTAAAAGCTAGTTTTGCTTTTAACCAAATAGACTCAAAAATGATGAAAGCATGACCGTTTGCGTTTGTTTTCGTTTTAACAGCCCCATGGTCTCAACCTCTGAACTTAAACAATTTGTTTTTTAAGTTTTGGATAGATTTATCTACGTATCTAAGTATGCAACAGTTTTCAAATGTAAGATTGGCCATTTTCAGCTAATTCAAGGACAACAAAGTTTAGTAAACTTTTAAAACAGTTGATTTTTTAGGAACCTTTTGCGCTGAGATTTTCATTTTAAAAAAAATGACAAAAAATAGTTCAAATATTCAATATTTGTCAATTTTATTCAAATATTATGATTCAAACGGAAGTTATAACGTCCTAGATTATTCGACTTTTTAAGCTCTACCCACTTAACCTGTACCCGGATATGGCCAGTTCGCGAGCTTGTCCAAGAGAATGTTTGCCGCAACATACTTTTTTCGGTGTAGGTCGAAAAGTACGACCGTGAGAGTGCCGGATAATTCCGTTATACCTCATATCGTTATATATCTATATATCTATATTTAAATTTTTTTTTCATTTTGATTTTCCGTCTCCGCTTATCATATATAGTGGTTTGGCACCAAAATTTTTCCGAAGTTCCGAGATGAAGCACGTTGCATTTTTATATGAAATCTACCTTACAAATTACAAATTACAAATTACAAATTACAAATTACAAATTATAAATTACAAATTACAAATTACAAATTACAAACTACAAATTACAAATTACAAATTACAAATTACAAATTACAAATTACAAATTACAAATTACAAATTACAAATTACAAACTACAAATTACAAATTACAAATTACAAATTACAAATTAGAAATTACAAATTACAAATTACATATTACAAATGACAAATTACAAATTACAAATTACAAATTAGAAATTACAAATAACAAATTACATATTACAAATTACAAATTACAAATTACAAATTACAAATTACAAATAACAAATTACAAATTACAAATTACAAATTGCAAACTACAAACTACAAATTACAAATTAGAAATTACAAATTACAAATTACAAATTAGAAATTACAAATTACAAACTACAAATTACATATTACAAATTACAAATTACAAATTACAAATAACAAATTACAAATTACAAATTACAAATTACAAATTACAAATTACAAATTACAAATTACAAATTACAAATTACAAATTACAAATTACAAATTACAAATTACAAATTACAAATTACAAATTACAAATTACAAATTACAAATTACAAATTACAAATTACAAATTACAAATTACAAATTACAAATTACAAATTACAAATTACAAATTACAAATTACAAATTACAAATTACAAATTACAAATTACAAATTACAAATTACAAATTACAAATTACATATTACAAATTACAAATTACAAATTACAAATTACAAATTACAAATTACATATTGCAAACTACAAACTACAAATTACAAATTACAAATTACAAATTACAAATTACAAATTACAAATTACAAATTACAAATTACAAATTACAAATTACAAATTACAAATTACAAATTACAAATTATAAATTACAAATTACAAATTACAAATTACAAATTACAAATTACAAATTACAAATTACAAATAACAAATAACAAATTTCCAATTACAACTTAAAATTACAAATTACATATTACAAATTACAATTATAACAAATAATAAATTACAAATGACAAATTGCAAATTACAAATAAAATAACATATTACGAAATACAAATTACAATTTTTCAAGATTGTCAACACCTAACCCTTATCCATTGAATTTCGATTCCAAGGATCTGATGGAGAAAGAGTCCGTGATACTTCTAGGAGTTTAGGTTGAAAATAATATGAAGTGGAATTCCCATATATTAGCTTAGCGAAGAGCGCTGTTCAAAAATTGAGGTTTTTTGGACGATTTCGTAAATCTTTTATACGTCCCTGCATGGAATATTATTCGCACATATGGGATGGAACATTATGTAGATTAAAGTATCTTAATTCTGTGCAGCGGAGAGCAATTAATTAATTGGTAGCTCAAATCTTACTAATGACCTTGATTCCTTGTAGCATAGAAGAAATGTTGCTGATTTGTCCAAATCGATTTTACCTAAGTCTGAGTCTGCAAACCTATCGCGTGATACCAGAGCATCGGTAGCGGCCCATCCTTTTACGGTTCATATAATTAGATGTAGAACTGTAGCCTTCCAGCGCGTCTTTTTCAACAGAGTCTCATCTCTGGAATTCGTTACCTTTGTGGGTTTTCCCTGATAACTTTAATCCTCAAAAGTTCAAAGTTGTCGTTCATATATTTCTAAAAGAAACTTAATTCTCAATCGATCCTAATCCCTAGTTGGCATGATATCTTCGGATATTCAGAGACGTTAATATATAATTAATTACATATATTAACACTAAACATGCCTAACTTTCAGTAAAAAAAAAAACAAGTTACAAGTTCCAAAATAAAAATTACACATTATAAATTACAGACTACAAATCACAAACTCAAAATTAAAAATTACAAAATTCTAATTACGAATTACGAATTACAAATTTCAAAATACAAATTTTAAATTACCAATTAATAATTACAAATTACAAATTGCAGATTACAAATTAAAAACTACAACTTACAAATTACAAATATTAAATTACAAGTAACAAGTTACAAATTGCAGGTAACAAAATACAAATTATAAATTTCAAATTACAAATTGCTTGCGCGCACCTTCTGAAATTTCTTCTATATAGACGCACTTCTTCGAACTGATCCAAAGTCAAAGCAAGTCAAAAGAGTTTCGGCAGTCAAACCAAAGCCAATCTTAAGTTTAATGTACGGTGTTTTGTGTTTGAAGACTGGTTTCTGTTCCAATGTGTTTGATTGCCGGCGTCTCTTGTCCGGTATTCGGAATCTGTTGTTTGGTATCTAGTGCCTGGCGTCTGATGTATGAATTTTAATGCATAGTGTTTGGTGTCTGGAATCTGATTTCTGAAAATTTGTCTGGTATTTGCTATCAATTCAAACCAATTTTATAACATTAATAACTAATATTTAATTACAATGTAATGTTTAATTTTAAAAAAATGTCTTCGTGCTATTTACTTATTTAATTTTTTTTTGAATCAATACAAACAATAATAAATTATTTCACGTTTAAAATGAAAAGATATAAAGTTTTATGTATGCCTATTAATGTTCGACTACCACGTTTAATTGCGAAAATTATTACGTTAAAGGTCAATTTTCAAAATATGTAGTTCGTTGAATAAACGGTTAAAACAAATCTGACACATTTTTATGTTAAGTGGGCAATTTCTGTTTAATCATTCCTCTAAACTAAATTTTGAGCCAAAAAATACGAATACAGAATTTTGATTTTTAAACCGCTCGAAAAAGGAAATTGAAGGAAAATACAAAGAAAATATAGAATAAAGTACAAAAGCGTGTGTCAAATTCTTTTTTTATTTCAGTGTAATATAATTTGCTTTGTTTTGTGATTTTTAGATCGTTCGTACACGTGCCAATTTTATTGGAAATTCATATCAGTTGTTTCATTGTTGTTTTTATTAAAAATAATTGAATATAGATAAACGATAATATGGTTTAAAACATGAACTTGTTGCCTGCCATTTGATAAATAATAACATGACTTTGTGCCTCTTTACATCTAGTTATTGTCAAGTGAAAAATTTGATTTAAATTTAATTACAACAAAATTGTATGAAATACAAAGATAATTTGTTATTGAGTAGTCCTTTCCGTCGACAAACCTACTGAGCTAAAACCATTTATAACTACAGGAAATACTTAAGCCAAAGTGTTTATGCAATTATTAACTTTTTGATTATTTCCTTCATGAAAATTTTATAAAAACAAATTGATTCCTATCTTTCCACTGTGTGTTGAGGGAATGACTGTTACGAGAGAATCTAAATTTTCTGTTGTATTTTGGGCAAATGCCAATACAAATTATGCATGTATATTGTTGCGCTCGTGGATGATCTCGGCACTGAAATAGTTTTAACGAATAGATTATTAACTTAATTTCTATTACACATCGGTTGACTTTACCTTATGTTATTGACATAGGTTGGGAATTTTTATTTCTTTATTCAACGTCAATGTTAGTTTTACTTTCTACATTTTTTTATTCTTTGAATAAGTTAAAAAAAATGACCGTATACATTTTGAAAATGCAATGTTTATGTAACGCACCTATGACTTATAAATTATAATATTCCATTAGCAGACTAGACAGGATAGTTGATATCAGTTGCAGATACGCACAATTTTACGCGCTTGTTTGTTTACAAATGACCTCAATTTTTGCAACATAAAAACCCGAAGGTTAAATATTTAAACGTTTCGTTTTATTTATTTTATTTTTATTTGATTCGATTATGACCAAACAGTCTTACTTTATCTTACAATAATTATGTGTAGAATGTTTGTATTCATTAATGAGATAATTATTTTAGAAATCCTTACTTTTTTTAAGTTGTTTAAGACTTTAAGATGATAAGTGACCATTAGGGTTGTTGTATTTAGCGGTATATTTCTAGAACAGAATGATGCAAGAAACTAATATTATTGAATTTGAATTGTTTATGCTAATTTGTGTTTTGATTCTTCATAATTGGTTTGACAATTTGTCAATGTCTAAATACTAATAAAACAAAACCCTTCACAACAAAACGACGAAGTTAATAAAAAACCAATTCAAATATCAATGCCGTAATATTTAAAAAAAATTAGTAATTTGTTTTTGATGATCACAGAGTAAAACAATTTTGTTGTTCAGCATCTTTAGGTTTAAGTTTATTCTTTTGAATAAGTTTTTGATGCTAAGGTGGTAAAGCGTAATAGAACTTCATTAAACTTAAGGTCAAGTAAAATACTACGCAATTCCGATTTAATTCAGTTTGTCCAGGGTTCTAGAGATTTTAATATATACATACATTCAATTTATATTCTGAAAGCATTGAGATTAATATTTTTCTGAGATTTTTTATCTCCATTTTCATCTCCATTTTTTATCTCCTTTATCTCCATTTAGGAGCATAGAGCGTCTACTAGACTGGACCATCTGACTCTGTTGGGGGCAATCGCTTTCAGTTCACCCCATGTCTTGCCAATTTGTTTTGCTTCAGCTAACACCGCTTTCTTTCACGTCGTGTGTGGTCTTCCAACTCTCCTTTTACCTTGTGGATTTCACTCTAGGGACATCCTTGTTATGTCTTCAGGTGATTTTCTCTGTGTATGTCCTATCCATCTCCATTTCCTTTGTTTTATCTCGGTCTCAACGTCTAACTGCTCTGTCTGCCGTAGAAGTTCCTGGTTACTGATGGTGTTCGGTCAGAAGCATGTGATCAGTCTTCTCAGGCATTTTTTCACCTGTAGTTGATTTGTGATCGTTTTTGTATGTTTCCACGTTTCACACCCATACAGCAGTACTGACTTGACACATGCATTGAACATTCGTAGCTTTGTCTTTCTTGACAGGACGGATGCATTCCAGATCTTGTGAAGCATATTGAACGTATTTCTGGCTTTGTTAATACGCTGACTGATATCTTCTTCAGTCCCACCTGTTTTTGCTGCCGTAGAATCAAGGTACACAAATTTGTCAACTTCGTCCACTTGTGTATTGTTGATGATAATTGGTGTTATCGTTTTGGTGTTCAATCTCATAGCCTTTGTTTTTCTGATATTAATGTTGACTCCAACTTCATGTGCAAGGGTTGATAGCTTCTGTATTTTCTGCTGCATGTCCGTATGTGTGTGT